>WWPN01000004.1:0-29026 GCA_013177575.1 Candida sojae | reverse complement strand
GCAGATCCTGATCCAGTTCCTGTTCCAAATTGTTGTTGTTGATAATGTTGCTGCTGGTATTGTTGCTGCTGGTGTTGTTGTTGATGATGTTGTTGTTGCTGTTGATGTTGTTGCTGTATTGGCATTTTAGCTAATGCTGGATTCAGTGGTTTTCTCCTTGCACTAAAATCAGTTGGTGGAATCACTGCTGCGGGTATACCACCTTGATGATGTTGTTGTAATTGTTGAGGAAAATTTGTATAAACTTGAGGTGATGATGTTTGTTGCTGTAATTGCATTTGTGATTTGTTGCGACTAAAAGGGATGATGTATTAAATTTTTCTGGTTGTAATTGACGATGAATTGCATTTAATTGTTGCTGTTGTAAATCATTATGATATTGCGATATATTAGAATCGACTGATTCTTTAGATTGTCTCCTAAATGATTGGTCAACATTGCTATTGCTTGATGATGATGTAGTTGCTGCGGGGGAAGGTAATTTATGATGCAGTTTAGGTTGTCTTGTAAGACTAGCAAATGAAGATAAATCAACTTCAGCTGGTTGATAAGGTTCTACTGTCTTTGTTTGAATACTTCCTTCTCCATTTTTGTCACTAATACTTTTATTTTGTTCACTAGATTCATCAGGATTGGTGACCGGTCTCGGAGACATACTTAATTTCTTTAATGCATTCAATGTTAAATTCCTTTGCTGAGTCAAATTATCATCATCATCATTATTATTATTATTATTATTATTATTAGACATTGTATTTGAAGCCTTTCTTGTTGTTGAAGATTTATCATCAAATGGTTGCTGTTGACCAATTTTATCGTCATCATCAGTATTGCTCTTTTGTATACAGGATAATACCGGAGCTTGAATAAATGATTGAAAATTCTTTGAATTAGTAACATTAAGACTATTATGAGCACTTAACGTACTATTATTTCTTGTTAGACCATGGGATGGAGTATTTGAAGTTTTGGTATTAGAATTATATATGATAGGATTAGTCAAAGCTTGTTGATGTAATGATTTCAAAGATGCGGTAGATAAAACTGATTGAAAAGATTGGGTTCTTGATTTACTTAAATCTTTTTTAGTGAAGGATAAATTAGGTGATGATGATGATGATGATGATGATGATTCTACTGTTTCATCCTTTGCGATTTTGGTGGCTGAATCTAACGGTTTCTCTGTTATTGAAGTTATAATTTCTTCATCTGTTGGTGGTAATTGATTCTCCAAATTTGCCTTAATTGTGAAATTCGTTGAGGTAGTATTATCATTATTATTATTAGTATTATTCGATACAGGATTGGTATTATTTGTATTTTCTATAGTATTGATTGATGTTGTAGTTGACATTTCTCTATGTTGAGTTAAAAAGACGAAGAACAAAAAAATGAAAGCAATTAGTAAGGGAAAAAAAAAATTGATATTTAGTTGATAGTAAGATATTTAATATTAATAATAATAAGAACAAAAAAATCGTTTGATATCAAAAGTTATTGTAAATGTTATAAAGATTTACAGGATTCTAACGGCGTTTTCTATGTGGAATGAATTGTTATGATTTTTCTTTCTTTCTTTAATAAAAGGAGATAATAATATGCTCTGGTGTACAAGTACGTTCAAGTATGATGATTGATTTTTTTTTCTTTTAATTCCAACAACTAAATAGAAAAAGAACAATGCTAATCTATTTTTTTTGGTTTCTTGGAGAAAGTCGTGTGTTTTGGTATACACGTGATTTAATATATCACGTGTATGTAATATATATGTCCGAATTATTCATTGTCGCGAAAAATTCCATGAATTAAAAATTACTTTATGTTTATTGGTTGAAAAAAATTTAATCTCAAGCATTTTATTTTTCCTCCCGTTGTTTGAACTCCCTCCCCCGGGATTTTTCCCATAAAACACGACTTACAATAAAACTATCATTTATTCTTACACCTGACGAACCAAACAGAATGAGAAATTTTTCCTCAAATTTTCTCCATAAACTTAACACTTTTCTTTTCCTTTAAACACTCCAAGTTTGGTTGATCCTTTTTATTCCTTTCTTGATATTTATTTATTTTATTTATTTTTATTTTAATTTTATATAATCATTAGAGATGATTTCCCGTGTCGGATTATTAAAGAAACCAATTCTTTCATCAACTATTTTAAGAGCATCTATTGCTCCATCAGTTTCAAGATCATTATTAATTTCAAGATATCTTAATTCAAAACTCCAACCATTGAAACTAGTTCAAGTGAAGAACAAGAAATTTTGATTGCTCAACGTAGAAATAGACCATCTTCACCACATTTACAAATTTATCAACCACAATTAACTTGGATTTTATCTTCTTTTCATAGAATTACTGGTGTTGCTATGGCTGGTGCATTTTATGCTTTAACTTGTACATTTGCTGCTACTTCTATTTTAGGTATTCATTTCGATACTACTACTTTAGTTTCTGCTTTTGCTAGTTTACCTGTTGTTTTACAATATTCTATTAAAGCTGCTTGTGCTTATCCATTTGTTTTCCATATTGGTAATGGTATTAGACATTTGGTTTGGGATTTCGGTAAAGAATTGACCATTCCAGGTGTTTACAGAACTGGTTATGCTGTTTTAGCTGCTACTGCCGTTGTTGGTAGTTACTTGGCTTTTATTTGGCAATAAGCTAAATAGAGAATGAAGGTAATATAAAAGTCAAAAAAAAACTGTATAAGCTTTCAATAATAATCAATATAAACATATAAAACAATTAAAGTGTTGGTTATTGGGTGGGTGGGTGAAAACCATGTTGTATGATCTACGTAATTGATATATTAATATTAAACCATAACCATAAGAAAACTTTTATTTCATTTAAGAATAAATAAAAATATATACAGAGAAACATATAAAAACAAATAAATAATAAATAAATATATAGAAACCTCTTCCTTTTTCTTTTTTTTTTTTTTTTTTAATTTAGATTTCTTCTATTTGTCGGCCGATAGCGTATCAAAACATAAACATGGAGTATCATTTGTACAAAATCCACAATTTAACTTCAATTTTTTCTTCTTATTCATCATATCATTACCATTTTTCTTTAAATTCACATTATCATTTTTAATATTACTGGTGTTCAAATTGGAATTAGTATTAGAATTTGAAGTTGAATTCGAAATACTGTTATTCAATGATGAAGAACCATGGATTTCAACTGTACCAAAAACTGCTTGCTCTTGATCTTGATCCATATTTACATTATCATTCAAAACCAATCGATTTAAAAAATCATGTTCATCCATAAAAAACCCATCAATATTATCATAATCATCATCCAAAAATTTATTTAAACTATCACTACCTCCCAAATTACTGTTCGTACTTGTTGGTGGCATTGAAGTATTTGAAAGTATACTAGTACTTGATACCGATTCTTCAATAGTTTCAGTTTGTAATTGTAAATCAGTATCTTTGAAGCTTGCAACAGTAGTTGTGTTGATGCCTGTAATACTTGTTGTTGTAATTGTTGCTGTTGTTGTTGTTGTTGTTGTTGTAATTGTTGTTGTTGT
This sequence comes from Candida sojae, assembly GCA_013177575.1. Lineage (NCBI taxonomy): Eukaryota > Fungi > Ascomycota > Pichiomycetes > Serinales > Debaryomycetaceae > Candida > Candida sojae. Next base: position 25,473 of record WWPN01000004.1, on the reverse strand, counting down.
AATTGTTGCTGTTGTTGTTGAAGATCTTGAAATAAATTAGATGCTTTAATCGGTTTTAATAAATCAGGTACAAATTTCTCAGAATCAATATTCATATCATCTTGAAATGTGGTTCCTGAAAAAATACTCGTTATATCATTATTCTTGAAAATTTCATCATTTGTAGGAATATGATGATCCATTTCATTAGATGGAATATTTGCTTGTATTGGTATTCCTAATTGATTAAAATTTTTAAAATTTAAAACATCCATTTTTTTAACTGATTTAAATTTATTTCTAATTTCTAAATAATGATCAATTTGATTATCAATTGAATCACTATCTGCACCTTCAAGTACACCTTTCTTTTTCTTTTTAACACTATTGATTATATTAGAAGATTTGGTTAAATAATTCAAATATTTATTTAAATCATTTAAATTATTAATAGCTTCTAATTGATCATATCTGGTATTAGTATTTGGAACATTAGTATTAGTCAATGTTGAAGGAGTTTTATTATATTTCATATTACTTTTCAATGCATCAAATGTAATAACTCCATTTTGAATAAAACTTAATTCTTTAATTTGATTAGTCAATATATCAACATAATTTCTAATAAGTTCTTGTTCTTTTAATTTAGATAAATATGACATTTTCATTTCTAATAATTGAGTTTTTGGATCTACATCAATTGTTGGAATAGGAACTTCGGAAGTGATGTCTCGAATTTGATATTTTCAGAAACAGTTGGAGTTGTTGCCAATGAAGATTTCTTACTTCCAGAAGGTGTAGATGATAATGATTTTAATGGTGTAGTTGTACCCGAGGTTGTACTATTGGTGGTAGTAGGGTAGTGGCGGTAGTTGACGGACTAGGAGTTGATAATAAATCAGGGTAACTGCTGACAATGGCTCTTTCTTACATTTTGGTTTCTTTTTACTAACAGATGTACCATTTCCTTTTACTTTTTTATCATGCTCAGGAGTACCACCATTTTCATGAGTTGGTTTTCTACCTGGCCTTGGTCTTGGAGGCAATACCCATTTACGTGATGTATTTAATGAACTACAATCATTCTTGCCCCCATTGCTACTAGTATTATTATTATTATTATTATTATTATTATTATTATTATTATTTCCTGAATTTTTAGCTAATGTCAGCAGATTCATCAGTAATGATAATCTTCCTGTAGGTATTGGATTGAATTTACTTTGTTGTGATTGTAAATTTTTGCCATTTGAACTTTGAATTGGTTTAGGAGCAATAGCTGGTTGAATTTTTATGATATTTAGGAGCAATTGGATGCATTGATGGACGTGGTTTTATAGGATGTTTTGTATTTCCATGTGCCTGTAGCACCACTGGTTTTATGTGTTGTTTAGGTTGTTGTGGAGTTTGTTTTGTTGTTGGTAAAACTTTAGTTGGAGTATTGGTAATCCTAGATCCGGATACATGGATCGATTGTGCTGATGCATTTACATTTAGTTTAGTAGTTATTGGTATATTATTAACAACTGGTGATTGAGGTTGAAGTTTAGTTGGAGGTGATTTAGTTAAAGGAGGTTTATCCTTCTCTATTGGTGGAGCATTCATGGTTATATAATGGAATAATTATTAATTTTATTATCGGGTATTCAAAATTAATTAAAAAAATTTTTTTTTGTCTGTTTTCTTTTTCTTTGTAATATGTGGGTATGGGAGACTTGGGGAATGATAAAGGGGTTGAGGGTCGAAAGTAGTCGTAGTAAATCGTGTCGTGTTGGGTCGTGGGGAAAGGCAGTAAGACAAGGGGAAAATAAATTAATTACTTCACACACACACTCGGAAGATAAATTTTAATCAACTTATAAAATGATAAGAAGAACCAGAATGATTTTTTATAGTTTTAGTAATAAAATAAATATGAATATTTGTAATCTTTAATACTCTCTGTTTCTATTCTTTCGTTTATATGGTTGTTCCTAACTCTTCTTCTCAGTTTGATTTTTTTGGGAGGTTTAATTAAATTCGGGGAACAAACAAAAAATGACTTTGTCATGAAAATGTATGTAGAGTTTTTGCAACGGAATTAATATTTCAAAAAAAAGTGGGATACGGGAGGATGAAGAAACAAATAAAAAAGATGCGTTTGATATCCGTACGATGATTGTTTATGATATACTTGTCGTTCTTTTTTTTTATGATGTCTTTTTGATACGAAATGAAAGTGAAAAATAAATGGGCCCTTTTAATTAAATGTAATGAATAGTTTAATAGAATAAGTTTGAATGTGTGTGGTTTAAGATGAAAATGCAATTTTTTTCCTCCCTTCTCACTTTTCTTTTCTCAATTTTTTTTTTTGTCATTTCGTACACACCACGAACTAATTTTGTTTAGTTTGTTTGTTTTTTTTTTGGCTCTGGTATCGTTCCATGGATAATCAAGAAATCAAAACAATAAGTACAACAATTCTTCAAAATAATCATTATTATCACACACACCACACACATATACTTTATCATCAATGTCAGATAGTTCTATAAATAAACAAAATCAACAGTCTAGTACTGCTCATAATACAGCAGCAACAACAACAAGAACATCAACTGCCAAGTAATAACAATACACAGAGGAAATTATCTCATTTAAATTCTCAAATGGCTCAACTTAATGCAAATTTATGTGATTTTAGTGATTTATTAAGTATAACGTGTAATCAATATCAAAGTATTGAAAAATTGGGTAAAATTCATTCAAGTATATTTATGGCATGTCATGGTGTTTTTGAAGATGAAAATTTCAACTAAGACAAAGAGAGGGAGAGATAATATTTGCAATTTTCAAGTTTGGCATATTTTAATTATATGTCTATATATATATATATTCAAATAAATTATTTACAAGGTTATGGTTTTATCTTATTATCCTTAATTATTTTGTATTTAATTTTACTTTATCTTGTTCTTCTTTTTGTTTTTGTAAATAATATTTATATAATTTCTTCTTTTCCATTTTTTCTTTAATAAATTCATCTTTTTCAATATCTAAATATTCAATTTTTTGATATTTAGCAACACATCCCATACTTGCTTCATTAGCAGCTTTACACATTTTCATAGCTTCTAAAGGATTTCTATAACTATTTGAACATTCAATATAATTTTTAATTAAATCATCACATTTACTAAATGCTTTTTTTCTCCATCTTTCAAATATAGCTTTTTCTTCTTTTGGTGTTATTATCCAACTTGGTAAATTTGGATTTGTTGGTAATTCAACATCATTAAATGTTTTCTTATCTTTGTTATAACTCATGTTGTTGTTGATGATGATGATGGTTTTGAAGTATTCCTCGGGGTTTGAGATATAAGATATTGATTTGTCTTCAATATAGTTCAAAGTGAGAAGAATTATGGGTCGATGAATTTTTTTTTTTTTCTTTCTCGTTGTCTTTTGGTTTTGGGTTTTAGTACACACACTTTGGTTCAAGATATAAAAGAAAGAAAAAAAAATACTATCTCCAAAATTGTAAACAAAACAAAACAAAACAAATCCATCATCAGCAACTAATAGCCCTGCCTCTCCCCTCCCGCAAATGACATCATTAGAGAAACTAAATAAGATTACATCAGAGATAAATATTCAAGATGAATTACAATTATTAGAAGAAATTAATAATTCTATTAAGAATCTAGAACAAATTCGAAAATCCAAAATTAATGAATTAACCAATAAAACCAATATATTAACTAAATCAATTAATAATATAACTAAAGAAATTAATGATTTAAATCGAATAAATGATGAACAATATGAAAAATTAAGTATACCAGAAACATCATCCTTATCATCACCAATTAGAAAATCATCAAATATATTTCATATAATTCTGATTAAAAACAAGAATTGGATAATTTAAAAGTTGAAATAATTAAAGAATCTCAATTTTTACAAACTTCAATAAATAATTTAATTTTAAAAGAACGTAAATTAATTGAAAATTTAAATGAATTAATTGAAAAATTAAATAAAATTGAAGAAGATAATTTTGAAATTATATCTGAACAAGATCCATCAATATTAAGAATTAATTTATATAAAAATCTTGGAATTAAATTAGAGATTATAAATCATGAACAACAACAACGAAAAGTTGAAGAAGATATGATGATTATTACAAATCAAGATAATCATATTTCAAATATACTTAAAATTGAACCAAAATTAAGTGATTTTTATATCAAATTATATTTGGGATCAACTATAACATTTTTTCATCCCATATAAGATCTCTATTTACAGATAAATAAATAATATAAAAACAATTCACCAACATCAAACCATCAAAACCATAATTAAACCATCGAAATCAAAAATAAAGAAAATTTATAATTGATTTTTAAAAATATTTTGGATTTTCTCTAAATGAAATTTTAGTCCATTTAGGAACTCTATGAACAGGTTTTCTATAATTTTTCCAATTTTTATTAAATGTAGTATATTTATCATTTGGTTTCATTTCAAATTCTTTAGGAAATTTAAAATTTAAATCATCTATTTTTTTAATCCCTGTAAATTCACCATTTGATTTATTTTGAATTTTTAAAATTCCTTCATAAATTTGTTTAATATTTTCATCAACTTGTTTCATTCTTGATCTTAATTTTGCTTTTGTGAAGTTGATATTCTTGAATTAAATTTCCATAAATAACCTCCTGTTCTAACTAATGATTCAAACATGATGATCCCTTATTTGATATTTATTATTATTGTACTTGATTGATATATAGTAGGTTTTTTCGATATTGAAAAGAAAAAAAATTTTTTTTCGTTTCTCTCACTCACTCACTCACCAACTTGGTTGGTTTTTTTTTTTTCTTTCTTTCTCTTTCAATTTTGAATATTTGATATTGGAAGCAAATGTAATCAACATAAAAATCAATCACGATTAATATCAAATAAATAATTTAATATTCTTTTACTGGTACTTATGATAATCTGCCTTTAAATAATATTGTTAAATTTTTTTGGCTAGTGTGTAAACTATTTGAATACTTAACTATTTTCTTTACTTGTATCACGTGTATGTCTTCATGTGACATACACCAATTTTATATTTTCAGAAGTATATTACTGTAAGATTGATAGAAAAAAAATTTCCATCCCCAAGGATGTCGCACACTTCCCCAGCAATGTGAGACGAATACTGGGCAAATCGAAGTACATGTGCCATCGGTGTGACCTGCACTTATCCATCCAATATGGGACACGTGTCACGGATGAACACCACCGGATTCACCTCACTGAAATTAAGTAACCCATAAGTGAGATTGGAACAGACATAGGATCATCTAACCAATTTGGCTTACTTAGTCATACATTTAAGGATTATTGTGTGACATACATTTATATAGAATTATATATATTCTTTAGGCTGAATATAGGGAATATAATTGACAACAAGTAGAGACTATTAAGAAGGTTCCTTGCACATAGGTACATGTCCTAAAGGAAACCTTAAGTGATACTATTCACTAGAACTTAGTATTAGGCACTATGGATATTGAAGTATGTATATCTTGGAGAAAATCGTATCCTTTATTATTAATTAATTGAACTGCTATGCTAATGTCTTATATTAGTTAGCTGCATGACAAAGTATATTTACTGTTACATTGCAACTTTTACCAAAGATTTTTTACAGTAATAAAAGGGCAAAACTTGTACTGTACATTACATTACAAAACATTCTCTTTTGATCTTTAAGGTTGTAAAGTATTTAAATTACTGTAGACAATCATCTATATGAAATATTATTATTCTCGTTCAATTTGTATGAATTCACAGTACATTATTAAAGAATGATTATAAATAAAAAATAAAATAAGAATGTAAGGTTAAACAAAAAAGAAAATGGATTATTTGAAATAACTTGATTAAGTAATTTAGAATCCTGATTATAAAAGATCTACGATACTATAAAAAAAAAACATTACAGTAATCAAGTGAATATATATAATTTTTTTTAAAAAATTTTCTTGTTTTTGATTTTGATTTTGATTTTGATTATTCGTATGATGATGATGATGATAAATAGATAGGTACAGATTTACAATACAATGAATGATTGTTTTGTTTTGTTGAGTGCATAGAGTAAGAGTACTGTATAATTAGACTATAAACTCTGCCCTTAAAAACGTGGACTTTAAAATTGTACCATGTAGGTTAATTTAGAATTCTTCATTCCCCTATTTCTACGTGTTAGACGGAGAGGGGTGTGGGGCCATGACTGTGTGAGTGTGGGCTTGAGTGCATGGATGCGTGTACATGAGCATGTGGGTAGGAAGTGTACCACGAGGGATAAATTTTGAAAGGGGGAGTTTCGAGGGGAGGAGAAGGAGGGTGGAAACAAAACAAAAAGACAGAAAACGGAACTGCCATCGTGGTGGAGCAAGAGCAAGAGCAAGAGCAAGTTGTAAGAAGAGGAGTAAATAAATAAAAGTAAAGGGGTTTATACTCTAGATGCTAGTTTTTGTGTATATCTACTCTCCTTTCTACTCATTAACTTTACAAAATCAAATCTAGAATTAAAACTAGAATATTTTGTTGTAAATATGAGTACCGTATATATGTTTGTAATAATATAATATAATATAGTATAATATGTATTTTTATATATTAAATTAAAAAAAAAAAATTCAAGTAATTTTTAAAACTATGTAATAAGTAAAACTCAACCTATTTTGATATATTTTCTCTCATCATCTCTCTCTTTTCAAATAATTAACTAATATGTTTTGAATAATAATGAAAAAGCAAAAACTAAGAACCTCCGCTATACTAATAAAATAAAGTAGAAAAAAAAAAAAAAAAAAAAGTAAAAACTTTGTATTCATTTATTTGTAAATGTGCTATTACCTGTATGTGTTATTACCTGTATGTGTGTGTAGTAATATTGTTATTTTTTGTGGGTATGAAAAGTTTGATTTTTTTTAATTCAATTATAAAGCAGTAGTAGTAGCAGAAGAAGCAGTAGTTAACCATTTACGATAATTATTTGAAGTTGAATTAATCAAATCATTATTATTTGTATAATTAATATTAGATTGAACAGAATAATTCAAATCAAAATAATTCAATTCATCATCATCTTCATTAATTTCATCATTAGAAGAGTTGGATAAATGTAGTGGAGAAGTAAGTTGATATAATTGTTGTTGAACTTGTTGTTGTTGGATTTGTTGTTGTTGTTGAATATACAACATTGGAGTTAATAAAGGAGAAACTTGACTTTGTTGTAGATTACCAGTATTAGTGGTGGTAGTAGTAGTATGAGTTGATGTGATATGATTGTTTTGATTATGTTCTATTGATTTACATTCATCTGAACAATATATCGAACTGGTTGGACAAATTTTATCACAATGTATACAATAATTGTTAAATGCAAAATCTGACATGATGTGTTAAATATGAAGTAATATGTAAATGGGTGTAGTTATTAAATTAAATAAAAAATAAAAATGCAATAAAATTAAATAATCAATGCTAGTAGTAGTAGTAATAGTAATAGTAGTAGTAGTAGTAAAATTAATTACTTTATATTATCAAATAAATAATGAAGAATAAATGATAATTGAGTTATCTTGTTGATTAAAGATTAAGAATGAAAAAGAATGAAAAAAATTTTTCAACTAAGAAAGAAATGTGGATCATTTTGGGTTGTATTTATATTATCTGTGTGTATGAGTAATATTTATTCTCCTCTTTCTGTGTATGCGCAACCACGCACGTTTCTTGTTATAAAAACCCAAAAAAACTGTGGTGTGCGTGGGTGGGTTGGGGTGGATGGAGTTATCCGGCCACGCACAAATACAAAACAAATAAAAAAAATAAGTAAACCTCTCTTAACAAGAAATCACTCATTAACACACAGAAGAAAAATTTTTTCTATTTTGCTTTCTTTTCTCGTGGTATTTACTTTTAATTGTTAGTTCATTGTAACATGATATTACAGTTTTTCATATATTCATATATTCATATTATTCAGTTGATAAATTTCTCTATCATTACAACTCATCCAATTTATTTTATTACCACCACAGTTTGCTTTTTTAAAAGAAAAATATTAAAAAATAAAAAAGGGTACACTTACATCACTTACATCACATTTTCCATAGTTGCCGCTTATGTAATAGCAAGCCAACTTTAAGTTACAAAATAGGAAATAAAGGAACTGAAAAAAAAAAAAAATTTTTTTATTTCCCTCGGAGGTATAAAATTAAAATACAAAAAAATATTTTCTTTATTTAATCACAAATTTACTTTCTATCTTTAAATAATTGATACAAATATCATAGTGTACATTAATCTAATATGAGGGGGAGAACATCAATAAGTTAATTGTTTTTGACTCATATTTCTAGACATTTTCTTACGTAATTATTTGTGATATCCTTTTGAGTTCTTTTTTTTTTTTAATCCCATCATTGAAATTTCATCATCATACAAAATAATATCGTTTTATCTAATCATCATCATTAATTCCCAATACAGTTAGAATAAAGTATGCGTGTAATTGATTTTCGCTCTCTCTCTTTCCCATTAATGCCGTAAGGAGAGGAGAGAGGGAGATGGAGGGATATCAGGAGAGAGGTTATTCAAGTATAGAACTTTTTCTTGTCTTGTTATACACACACATTCTATTATACAACATTTGTTACATCCAAAAGTCTTTCTACTCTGTGTATACTTACAAAGTTTTTTGCTTTTCTGTTTCTCATCATCCCTTAGGTCATTGTGGTACACTACTTTCATTCATAAGGGGAGTACGGTAAGGTTTTGAATATCCCTCACCCGCACCTCCCTCTCCCCTGTGACATTGGCTTTGCAAATCCCACTTTAACCACTTCATTTCTCCTTTTATCCTTTTATCCTTAATCATATTGTACATTCATCTTAAATCAGCCAATACAATAGAATTAAAGAGAGGTATTCCTTGGCTTTACTTTATAATTAAACATTATAATATAGTTCTAATAATAATAACCACGTGATTGTCAATATTACAGATGTACAATAAAAATAAAAAAAAAAGAATTGCGAAAAATCCTTCTATTATTTTTTTGTTTATGTTTGTAACAGTTTGCGATTTCGGAAGGGTTTTTTTTAGTCACCACGTTTTATTAAAGAATAAAAGATTTTTAAAGGTTAAGAGCAATACGAAAAATATACTTTACATCTTATACTATTAATAGTATACACATGTTTTTAATTGTTAAATTAAAGTAAAGAATAAAATAAAATGCAATATAATATAATTACATAACCCTTTTAATGTCAATACAATAAGGTTTACTAAAACTTTTAATTTTAACCCACGATGTTTCAATCAATTACATAACAAATTGTGTTACTTAATCACAGTATTCTAGTATTCTCTCTTCCATACTGTGAAAGTATTCTGTAATATCTCAACCATTAACCCCCTTTTTGGTAAATTGAGTGAACTATACAAACTTTTTTATATTTATGATGTAGTATAGTAGTTACCATGTATAAAAACAACAAAAAGGAAAAAGGTGTAACATATTTCGCAATTCTAGATTCAATTTTTTTGATCTTGAGATTTTCACCTTAATGCAAGTTTCAAATTATAATCATTGGAACGACCCATCGATGGGGGCAAAAATAGTTAAAAAAAAAAAAATAAAAAGTCCGTGTGAGTGTGTGTGTGTGTCTAACTTTATGCGCATATAATGTGTATACCCATGTGTGTAGTGTACAATATTTACTGTACTGTATTAAACAAAAATGTTGACTCTTTTATTTTATTTAATGGGATGTGGGTGGAAACATCGCTTTATTCATCATTATTACTGATCTCATTTGTGATGAAGGTTAATCATTTGTTACAATCAATCCCGCTTTTTCTTTCTTCTAGTGTTTCTTCTTCCATTTGATTGATTGATCAAATTAGGAAATTCGAAAATATCCTGTTAAGCGCAATTTGAAAAATATACTATAGAACATACTAGAACAAAAAATTAAGAAAAATTTTTCGCCTTTTTTTTTTATTTTGCCGTTTTAAAGATGTCACAAATTCTTACGTAATCCAGGTTGCGTTTTTTCTTCTTTTTGTTTGTTTTCCTGATTTTAATAACAAAGGTTTTTTTTCTTCTTTTTTAGGAAAAGCCGCGTAATAGTAATTGTAACTAAGATCAAATTGTTTTATCTAATTGATCTTTATTCTAAAATAAGAATTTTGTACTTTTAATTAAAACGCTAATAATTAATTCTTCTATTTTTTAACCATTTAAAAATTAATTAAGGATCGGATTTAATTAATTGATGAAGAAAAAAAATTATTAATTCAACAAATCATCTAAATTCACCAAGTACTACTATTACTTTTACTATTACTATTACTATTACTATTACTATACTTTCTCCTGATAGAACAGAATGAAAAAACAAGCCCACAAAGGAAAATAAAAAAACACCGCAAATTGAGCCTCTCTCTCTCTCTATACATTTCCTTCTTTATCACACCATCATCTGTATCAAACTCAACAAAGCAAACAATATAAATCACAAACTAGACTTTTCTTTTCATTAAGTGGAGAAATTGAAACAAAAAAAAAAATTTTCATACGATAAAGAAAATGTCTTCATGTGTGTACAGTTCTACGTTTTGAATGTACAGTATACTACTACTACATACATAGGGTAAGAAAGAGGACACAACACGTTGAATGATGTACATATAGAACCCTGATACGACTAGGTTGCAATTTTACAATTACAGTACCCAGCTAAAAAGTGGGGAGTAAATGTACATCTAGAATTATTCTGTAGTTTCTTTTTTTTTTTTTACTGTACACACAGTACAGTATCTTGTACTTACATGTGCAGTACGGTATAATTTATTTAATCGTATTAAAAAAATTTAAAGTCTTTTCATTTCATTGTTGATGTTAATACCCCTTTATTTTGATATATGTTTGTATGAACTGTTTAATTACACTCTTTACTATTATGTTACATGTAATAAAGTTGTAACTTGTACAGTATCCCATATATTCAACACTCAACTCTTGTAATTTGTTACATATATTAAAAATACAATCTGATACACTCCATTTATTCTCTCTTCAAACCTGTAAGAGAATAATAAAAGAAAAGAAAAAATTAACTTCACTTCCGCCCTCTTCCCCATCACCCCTCGCTTTGATTATCGCCAGCTTAAGAAGAAATAAATAAAAAAAAAAAATTTTTCACACAGACACAGGCACACCACACCACTTTTTTAATTTGTTTGAGTATACACAGTACAATGTAATACGTTATTTCTCATACCATTAATTCTGTCAATTTCCTCGAAACAAAAAAGAAAAGATGTTTACTTTTGTTCAACTTATTTACTTTATTTTCTCCATGTGGGGTGATTCAATTTTTTTTTGTACTATAATATAATTGTAAGCATCTACTTTACTCTGTTTTCCCTCTGTCTTAACAAGAATAACACTCTACTCCATTTAAAGTACTCTTTTTTTATTTGAATTTCCTTCTTGATTTTACTGTTACCTCCCCCATCATAATCATGATACAAAAATCAATACTCGCTTTAAAAAAAATAAATTTTTTCTCTATTTATTTTTCTTTAAACTCCACAATTTTTTTTTTTTTATTTCCGTCCGCTCGCACGGTTAATCCATTTCCGTTCATTCAACTCCGATAAAGGAAATGGCATTCTTGTGTTACACACAACCCCGCCACACACATAAACCCACACACACTTCACTAAAAGATGATTTTAACTAAAAATTTAAATATGTTTACAAAATAAACCTTTAACTAACTAACTAACTAACTAACTAACTACCTAACTAACCCTCACGTGAGATTGTAACACCTTTCTTTTATTTCACTATACGTTTGCTATCTTATTATTTTGCTTGTTTTGATTTATCTCAATTTGTGATCTCGAAAATTTAAGAAAGTGGGGGAGGATAAAAGAACAAGAAGAAGAAGAAGTGGAGAATCAAGCCTCTCTCCACCCTCAACCCCCCTCCATTTTTTTTTTTACAATCTCTACACATTGATTCTGACTAATTAGAAAAAATTGAAATTTTGTTGGTAATCTTACCCTTTCTAACCAGGATATACTGTACACACTTATCATTTCCCCCATTTCTCAGTTAAATTTTGCCGTTTCCTCTTTATCTTATCTTCTGTAATTGAGCGCTTTTATAAATCGAATATTTGAAACCATTTTATTCTTGACTCATTTCTCATTTTCTTGTGGGGGGAAATTAAGTTGGTATAATCCTGGAGAAGTTCGAAGATAAAAATAAAGGAAAAATAAAATTTTTAATCAATGAAAGTAGATTTCGAGGATCGGTTTAATAAATTACATATATACTTATGAATGGAAAAATCAAACAAATGTTAGTATTCTCCTTATACTGTTGAATTTCAGTTTAGTTAGAAGAAAAAAAAATTCTCCGAGATTCTCAAAAAAATGAGGAGAAACAAAAAAAAAAAAAGAAACAAAAAAAAATTTTTTTGCATCAATAATAATACTTCTGTATTTAGTGGTGTAAATAAAATTTAAAAATAATGACACCGACGAGATTCGAACTCGCGCATCTTACGATAGTAGAAACCTCTGATTAGAACAGAAGAAGAATTTGAATATCTTGAGTCTACCGCCTTAGACCAACTCGGCCACAGTGTCTTAATTTATGGATTTTGAAATGGGGTGCTTTTCCAGACTGTGAAATTTGGTACTGAATCCATAACATAAATCTGAATTTTATTGTTGATGCTAAAAACTATACAAAAAATTGTGCATTTAATGGCAATGGCTTTCTTTTTTGGATTTAATCACAATTGTAAATTGATAGTTGATTAAATAAAAGTATTTAATGATGTACTGATATTTTCATTTAAATTTTGAATAAATTCATCAGTAAAAAAAAAAAATTACAACATCATAAAAATTACTTTAAAATTCCTGTATGAATAATAACCGGTATAATTTGATTATATTATATCATTGATAAGAAAATTTATGATACTTACAATTAAAATTTTAAATAATATTTATAGGTAATATGTATATATTTATATTAAATCTATAATAATTAAAAACATGCTAAAAGAATTTTATTGATTTTATTGTTAGTAATGTAATAAAAACTCCCGGGAGTCAAATAATTCCTAGGGAAGTCCCTCCTGGCATGCTTTACTCATATCCACATGCTTTACCCAGTACCCAGTAATCATTTACACTATTATAGTATAGGTTATATGATTTTACTGATGAAGTAAAAAAAAGAAAGAAGAAAAAAAAGAATAATTGAGGGAATTTTACTTCAGTATTTATACTCACCCCAAAAAAATAAAATATTGTGTATCGCTTATCTCTTACGGAATTAATTCTATAAGATAACATTCAAATATACGTAACATTGTCAAAAAGCATCCCATTTCAAAATTCATAAATTAAGACACTGTGGCCGAGTTGGTCTAAGGCGGTAGACTCAAGATATTCAAATTCTTCTTCTGTTCTAATCAGAGGTTTCTACTATCGTAAGATGCGCGAGTTCGAATCTCGTCGGTGTCATTATTTTTTTAAATTTTATTTACACCACTAAATATAAAAGTATTATTAATTAGTTCTATATATATATATACAAGTATCGAAAGTATTTTAAAAAAAGTTGGGTCTCTTTGAATTATAAACGGTAGATTGTATTATGTAAAATTTTTGTTATAAATATCCATGTGCGAGAATACAGGAAATCAAGATGCAAAATTTTTTTGCAATTTGTACTCCATAGTTTAATCTAGTTACTACGATTCATCTTAATCATTGGACATTATATCACAATTTGGAGTACTTTAAGTTTGTCAATATACATAGTTATTATCATTATAATCATTGAGAAAGTTTTGTAAGGGATATGCCTGTATTATTCATTAAATCTTGGATGAGAAAAATTCAAGAACTCACAAATGGACTTCAAAATTTTTCAATGTTGATAGTACATATAGAGAAATAAAATTTTAGATAAATTCTATGTTATTTATTCTATTAATTATTCCATGAGGACTAGAAAACAAATGGTTAGATTTTATAACATTGATTTTTTAGATTCATACTTCATCTTATATACAAATCATAAATTATATATCCAAAAAAATAATAATAATAGTGGGAATGTTATTATACCAAATGTTGGTAGTTGTCAAAAATTATTATACATCATTGATATTAATCTAGTATATATATTGACAATGAATTGTCTATTTTTTGTTTTTTTTGGGGATATACATATTTAATAATTGATAATTTAATGGACACAAGGTATAGTAAAACTCTTTTTTACAATTTTTTCTAGATTGTTTCTTTTCTCGTGTTTTTTTTTTTATTTATGGTTCAATTAAATGAAATCCAATCCAAAGAAAAAATGATTGCAAATCTTGATGTTTTTTTTTTTTTTTGGTGCAGTAAATTTCACGCCAATCTCTCTCGAAAATTAAATAAATAAGAAGATCAAAGACCATAAATAAAAGGGAATGTAATGGAAGCGAAATTCGAAGCGAAATATGGATAATTTTTATTTTTAAGATCTTAAAGCAATAACCAGAATTAAGAAGAAAATGCCTTGGTTATTATTTATTGAAAATCATTCCATATTCAAATCGTAAAAAAAAAAAATCAACTTTTTAAAATAATTCATGTATTCAAATCGTAATTCTCTTATTTGTTTGACTAAGTTGTGGAATAGAATGTGACATTGAATTGAAACATACAAAATTCATACATATATATATATATATATGTAAACATGAATTTGTCATAGGATGTACAGTACAGAGTATGGGTGAACGTAGTGTAAATCTTCAAGATATACACAGTGAAAAAAAAAAAAATACAAAGTTATGTCTTGTATCAATGCTGTGTCTTTCTCAAAATAGATTTGAAATTCATTCCTAATCTAATTTGATCGTAATAATAATGATTATTTTGTATCCTCTCTATCTGAAGTGTTCATCTTAATCTTAATCTTAATCTAATAATGTTTAACTACCACCATAGAAATACAATAATAAGTTGGACAATTTAACACGACTCTAAATTGTTATTGGTCTGGAACCGCATTTGGCCATTTTTTAAATCGTTTGAGATTTTGTGTAAATTACAATAATCTCTAACACACTAACAATAAGGGCGTTATATGCAGTATTTTAATTAGTATATATATTTTTTTGTTCATTGCGTTAGATACAATGAAATGACAAGAAAGGTGAAACGTCATTTCATCATTCAGTGTAATCGAAAATGTACACGTAAGCCACCCAACTAACTAGAAGAACACAATTCAATCCAGGGTAATTGAAAGCTATTACCTACAAATGTGAGAAAACTCAAATAAGAAAAGATTTGAAATTTGTGAATACAACCAAAAAAAAAAAAAAAGTTAAAAAAAAGAAAATTTAAGTTGACTAAAATTGTTTCATAATTTAGACCATTCCGCACCTGCATGATCTATGCATACATACATACATACACGACCAGTATAAATACACAATACCTGTGTGTGTGTGTGTGTGTGTGTGCCGTAGCTGTTGTTGTGATGATGATGATGATGATGATGGTCTTGATGTTGATGTTGATGATGTTGAAGAGTTAAAAAAAAAGTTGAAGATCTTGAATAATTATTATTATTGTATGTATTACTTTGACGCGCAAATAAAAAAATATATCCTCTTTTTTGAAATTACAATAATAATAAAAGGAGATTATCTGTCTTTTTTATTTTTTATTTTATTTTTTAACCTTCCCTCCCCCTTTTGGAAACTACAGTATATTAGGTAATTTCTTTATGAATGTAATAATTAAGAATGGGGGGGAGGGAAATGATACAGTAAAGATCATCAATAATACAATTTGTTTTTTTATTCTTTGCGAGTAATTACATTAAATGTGTGTTTACATACAGTATATCCAATGAATTGAACCCTGTAGTATATATTAGACGATGAGAGTTTACTTGAAAGTGGATGATAACCAAGATGAAATAAGAATTTTTTTAAAAAGAAGCTGTTGACGAGAGAGAGAATATAATGATTAAACTGTGTAAAATTTTGAATTTTTATTGTTATTGGGCGGAAAAGGATTTCCGAAAATACGTTGAATTATATATAATCAATTAGGTAAGTCTAGAATCAACATCAACATCAACATCAACATCAACATCAACATGAATGCCCACACTAAAACGTTTAACAAACAATTGAAGTATTTGATCCTAAATATAAAAGAAATGGAACATGAATTATATATATTGTAGCGTGTATGTGTACTTGCATACATGTTTATACTTGTACAATCTGTGGTACAACTACAAGTACATGTTGTATAAACAAAAATTCCTGATAAACAATCAACAAACAGTTACACGAATTGAAATGAATGTGTAAGTGTAATTTATCTTGTACTAATACAAACTTTGTAATGTAAAATTTTTCATTTACGTGGACATTTGCCAATTTATACTTATTTATTTATTTACAATACCAAAGATTATAAATGTTCATGTACAAGTAAGGAGAATTTAAATATTGTACAGTAAAAAAAAAAAATAAAATTGTATCACAAGTTTTACATCAATCAATATTTTGTATCATCTTCCCTTATTTCCTGTTCTCCCCTTTTAGTTTTAGTACTAACTAATACTTTTATTAAAATCTTGATGTAAAATTTTTTTTTTTAGTCTTGATATTTGTAACAAATAATTTTTCAAACTTTGTATATATACACAAATGAATTATTTCAACTGTCATTCTACATTATTATTATTATTGGTGAATTTTTTTTAGTTTTAATTTTAGTTATATTTAAAAGTTAAACATGTAACATTAATTGTTGATCAATTACTATTTTAAGTCATTAATATTAAAAGGGGTGATGACAGTAATAAAATGTTAAGAAGAAGAGAATGTTTCAAATTGAAATGAATTCTCTTAATAAATAAAAAAAATAAGTTACGCGTCTCATGTAATTTGTATTATTATTATTATTGTTTTTTTTTTTTTGGGTTTAACATTCCTTTTTATTTACATACCACATAGATGTATTGCAGATGTTCTCATGTATAATTTATTTAATCAACATCAGTTAAAGACAAGGACCTAAATATGATAATGTTAATGATATGTTATACAATATATAAATAGTTGTATACTTAAAAGGAATGGGGGAGGAGGAGGGAGGAGGAGGGAGGAGTTGGTCGTGTACTTCAAATTTAAATCGTGTAAATGAGGAGAGAGAGAAAGAGAGAGAGAAAGAAAAAAAAAAGACAGGAGGAGTTAAAATGCTAAAAGGGTTAAAAATTTAAAAGTAATTGAAAATAATAATATTTGTGGTTTGTTTATTTTTCTTGTAATTGTTTACAATTTTGTGTTTGATTGTTTTATTTTTGGGTTCTTTTTTTTTAAAAAAACTTTGTAGGAGAGTGGCACCAGTGGCAGCAGCAATAACACAAACAAAACAAAACAAAAACAAAAAGGCAGAAAAATAAAAATAAAAAAATTTTCCCTTTTATATATGTAACAATCAAATTTCTCACACTCTGTTTTACAGCCCTTTTTTTTTTCTTCTTATTTACAACAACAACCATCAACAGCAACCATCAACCATCAACCATCAACCATCAATCATCAATCATCAACTAACCTCATCATCACCCAAACATTAGAAGAACACACCTAGTGACAGAGTTAGTTTAGTTTAATCTACCCATTATCATTATCATTATCATTATCATTATCATTATCATTATCATCCCATTTTTATTTTTTTAATTTCAAATCATTTTAAAGATCAAAAAGATAGTGACATATTTTTTGTTTCGTCATTCTTGATTCTTTTTTAATATTCCTTTATATATATATATATTTATTTTACAACCAACCACCCATTTATCAAATTCATTCGTTTTACTTGTTACCATTTTAACAACCATTAGTATTTATTGAAAGACTAAAAAAAAGAGGTTTTATTTATATTCATTCTATCCATTAAATAAACTTAGAATAAACCTAGAATACCCATCCCATCCCTCATCCCTTTTTATTTCTTCATTCTTTCCATTATTATTCATTATTACAAAAAGATTCATCATTTTACAACTACCGTAAGATTCCAAAATTCTATTTTTTTTTTTTATTTTTTTGTATTAAATCTATTACCAACTATAATTCATTCTTTATTATCATTAAACCATTTTATTTCGTTTCATTATCATAATGTTTGCTAATCTTAAATTAAATTTAATAACTGCCCTTGCAATCATTTCTTATGTTGAAGCTTTAAATTTTCCTAACTTTAAGAATTTTCATCATGATGATAAAGTTTTAACTCATCAAGAAGAAAAAAGAGCAAATCCATTTAGTGGATTTATTGGGAATGCATTTGGCATCAATGATACAACAACACCAGAAGAAAATAATGACAATAGTGTTGATTCAAGTTCTGCTTCAAGTGATTCACAACAAACATCAAATGTTGATACTAGTTTTCAAGCATCGTCTTTTACTTCAATTCAAGAACCAACTGAATCATCTATTGGTGACCAACAAGTTAGTTCAAGTACTCCACAACAACAAGTTAGTTCAAGTACTCCACAACAACAAGTTAGTTCAAGTACTCCAGCTCAGCAAGCCAGTTCAAGTACTCCGGCTCAACAAGATACAAGTTCTCCAGCTGCTACTCAAGCTACTTCTAGTACTCAAGCTACTTCTAGTACTCAAGCTACTTCTAATAATAATATTGTCGGTGTTGCTTCTAGTCCATCATCTGAGCAAACAACTTCTACTTCACCTTCTTCAATGCCAACCACTCCAAGTGAAACTTCCGTTAGTCAATCTAATACGCAACCTAGTGGAACTTCTTCTTCTCCTTCTCCAACAGCAGAGGAACCACTGCCAACTACCACTGAAACATCTTCTACTTCGTTGACTTCCTCAACTAGTGTCACTCAAGATACTACAGTTACTTCAGGAACATCTTTAGCTAGTACTTCTTCTACGTCCTTGGAAACTCCAAGTGATCAAGAAGAGACAACTAGTGCCACCTCATCTAGTTCAGCTGTGAATACTACTAGTCCTACCCCAGTGACTTCTTCTACTTCATTGGAAACTCCAAGTGTTCAGGAAGAAATAACTAGTGCTAGTTCATCCAGTTCAGATGTGAATACTAGTAGTCCAACCCCAGTGACTTCTTCAGAGGCCGCTACTTCATCTTCAAATGATGTCACTAGTTCTCCAACTGTTTCTGACACTCTGTATACAACCGGTTCTGTTACTACTCTATATGATTTTTCAGATTTGGAAAATTTATTTGCTTCTGAAGCTTTCACAAGTTCATCAATCGATAGTATTGTTTCCAGTGCTGTTAGTGATTCATCATCATCATCTCCATCATTAGTTAATCCAAGTACTAGTGAGTTGACTTCATCTTCTTCAGATATTTTTCAATCAACTGTTCCAACAGATACGGTTAGCACCGCGGATGAAACTACTTATTCTGCCCAAACAGTCACTTCTCCAAGTGAATCGGCGTTAACTACAGAAGATACTTCTAGTGCTGATGCTGCTACAAGTTGACGTGCTACAAGTTCACCAACTGACGTGGCTACAAGTTCACCAACTGACGTGGCTACAAGTTCACCAACTGATGTTGCTTCTAGTGCTGGTACTGACAGCACGTCAGTTCCTTTAGTGTCACCAACTGAATCCGAACTTGATACTAGTGCAAGCATCGATGATACTACTCTTTCACCAGAAGGTTCTTCAGCTACTGATAGTTTGACTGCATCTTCATCTACAAATGATGCTTCTAGCACAGTCACTTTGGGTACTGAATCATTAGCTGATTCTGGCTCAACTTTCCCAACCGATGAATTATTGGAATCCACTCCTACTCCAGCTCCATCCAGTATTCAAACTGGTACTGACTCTTCTTTGACTGGTATTTCACAAGATACAACAACTGGTTCCGATTTAAACACCGTTGAAACTCCAACTGATTCCGTTGATACCAATTTATTAGAATCAGGAAGTAGCACTGATATTGAACCAACTGATGTTTCAAGTGTTCAAACAACTGCTTTCCTGACAGCTTGTCTGAAGCCAAAACCATTCCAACCACCGAAAGTGGATTTACCGAATCCACAATTGGTGACATATCAGAAGTTTCTCCAGCCATTGTACCTACAGAAAGTGAGGTTCCAACTAGTGCTACTCCTTCACAAGAAACCAATACTTCCGGTGAGGAATTGTCCGCTACAACTCCTGAAACCATTTCTGGCACTGCTATTCCAACTGATACTGATACTTCTGTACCAACTGATACTGATACTACTGTACCAACCAGTACTGATACTTCTGTTGCAACTGGTGCTGATACCTTAACTACATCTGGTTCAGATACTTTACTACAACTGGCACAGATATTTCTATCGAAACAGGTACATTGGCAACCGATTCTGGTTTTACTACTGCACTTACTAGTACTGGTTCTGAATCTTTCATTCAAACTACCACTTTGGCTACTGAATCTGAAGAATCTGCTGTAGCAACTACCGCTTCTGAAGTTACCACTGGAACTGAACCAGACACCGCTTTTACCGGATCTACTACTGGTATTGAAAGTGAAGTTGAAACTGGAACAACTGAAGCTTTGACTACTACTGGTTCAGAAGAAGTTACTGCTGCAACTACTGATGTTGAATCTACTGTACAAACTGGTAGTTTGGTTACTGGTTCTGAGGAAACCACTGTAGATACTACTACTGCTGCTGGCACCGAATCTGAAGCTGTTGTTACAACTAGTTCCGAAAATGAAGTAGAATCAGGTGCTACTACAGGTACTGCCATTGTATCTTCTGTTAATGAGCAATCTGAAGGTACTGCTAGTGCTACTGCAACTGGAGCTGAATCAACTGCTGAAACTGAAGCTGAAACTGAAGCCAACACTGACACTAGAACTGAAGGCACTACTGGATCAGAAGCTCAAGCAACTGCTAGTGGTACTGCTGCAACTGAGTCCGAAGCCACAACTGGAGTCACTGAAGCTACTACTGGTGCAGAACAATCAGGAACTACTACACCTGTTGATACACAAGTTACTGAGTCTGATACAGCAGGTACTGAAATTACTTCTGCACCAACTGTTGTTGCACCAACTCCAAGTGAAGACACGACTACTGGTTCTAGAAATTGGTTACCATCTCTGTTGGTTATAGCTGAAACTCCATCAAGTGATCCAAGTCAAAGTTCAGATTCTATTGTTCAAGCTTCTGCTACACCTGCATCTACTTCAGGTTTACCAAGAGCCATTACACCAGATACCACAACTACTCCTGGTGCTGATTATCAAGTTATCACCATTGGTTTCAAGGCGGCATTGAATTATCCATTTGTTGTTGAGCATTCTATTTCTTCAGCACAAATTTTCCAATACTTACCAGGAGTTTTAAAATATCCGTTTAATGGAGATAATTCATTTGAAGAAGTTTCTGTTAGTAGATTGATTCCATATTCTGCATCAAATATTGATTATACTATCACTGTTGCTGAAGTTTATTTCCCTAAGGATAGTGTTAAAGGGTTGAGTAGTTTAATTACTACACCTGGATCATCTATTTATAGAAATTCAGATAGTACTGAGAATTCCTTGGCTGCGTTAATTGATAGTAGAATTCCATTGACTGGATTAACATCAACTGATCAACAAGTTTCTGGTTCAAGTTCATCTTCATCATCTAGTGGAGGATCTAATAATCCTAATGGATCTATTGATGATGTAGTTAATAAGGAAGTTTCCAATAAAGGTAGAATTGCTGGCATAACTATTGGTGCTGCAGCTGGATGTGGTTTATACATGTCATTGATGATTTTGTTGTTTAGAAGATTTGGTAAAAAGAATAGATCTTTACAATTACCACCAACTGATTCTGAATCTAATTTAGGATATTCTGATGATGGAGATTCTACTATGGAAACTTCATCTGGATTTTCTGCTATTTTCTCAAGAATTAATCATGGTGGTATTATGACAGGAGCTGGAGGTGGTGAAGCTATTGGAGCAGATGGTCTTAGGCCCAATAATATTTCACAGCCTGTTCAAGCTTCAAATTCATTAGGATGGTACCATTAGAAACAAATAAGAAAAAAAAAAAAAGAAAGAAGACATTTAGTTCTTATAATAGATTTATTACATTTATTTTGTTTTATTTTGTTTTGTTTTGTTTTATTTTGTTGTTTAATTAATTAAAATTGATTAATTTTCTTTAAATCGATGCTTGAATTTTTTATTTTGTATATTTTATTGTAGATCATGGTGATGATTCATTTCAAAAGAATACAGTTTATTACCCTTGTAATTATTATTTTTAGTAGAAGCTTAGACATACTTTAGTTATTGTAATGAGATAATAAATTATCAAGGATATGTATATACACATGTGTATCTGTATATTAATTTATTTGAACATAGGGATAACCTTGCAAAAAATTTATGAATTGAAAGATGGCAAAATTAATGGATGCCAAATGAAAAGTGGAAAAATTCATTTTCCTCTATTTGATGTTGGATAGTATTAGTACAAGGAGATTTTTTTTCTTATTATCATTAAAGTATAAGTCATATGACAATTTATTCCCCTTTTTTGTTTTATTAATAGACTAATTAAAACTATATATATATTAACTCAAAGTTTATGTTGAATAAAATTCCATAAATCATTAACTAAATTTTCAGCATCATCATCTAAAATTTCAATTAATTCATTAATCAATTCTTGTTTATTTGAAAGATTAAAATTTATTAAATTTTCATTAATTACTTGAATTAAAATTTCATCTTTAATACCAAGATATTCTTCAATTAATTCAATTATTTTATCATTTAATTTTGATTTTAAATCTTTTGATAAAATTTTAATATTAATTTCAAGTTTAATTTTTTTCTTCATTGGTTCTTCTTCTTCAATAACTTCTGATTGTAATTCTGATTCTTTCTCTGGTTGTGATTCTGATTCTTGTTCTTGTTTTTGTTTTTGTTCTGGATGTGATTCTAGTTGAGGTTCTTGAATTGTTGTTGATTCTTCTAATTCCTTTTCCTCTTGTTCTTTTAATCTATCTAATTCATCTTTTGTTCTTCAATTGATCTTTTTGATTTCTTAATTTTAAATAATCATTATATTTAAAATTATATAAATTTAATAAATCATTATTATTTAATTTTTTAAAATCATCAATAAATTTTAATTTATTATCAATTAATTGATTTTCATAATTTTTTAAAATTTTTAAATTTTCAATTAATTTTTTAATTTCTTTATTTTGATTAATTTCCCAATTTTTCAAATGATTATTAAATTCTTCTTCAATTTGATTAATTTTTTTATTTTCAATTAATTCATTATATTCTTCATCATTTAATTCTTCAAATTCTTCACGATTACTCTTTAATAATTCTAAAGAATTCTCATCATCATTATTATTATTAATATTAGAATTATTACCATCAGTTGATTCTTTAAGACCTTCAAATAATCTTTTTAATTTATTCTTTGTATTAATTCTTTCTTGTTCAATTTCACGTTTTCTTGAATCTTTTTCAATTAATAACATTCTTGATCTAAATTTAATTATATCTTTAACAATTGATTCTTTCATATCATTAGGAATATCAATTAAATCATTATTATCAACTTTATAATTACTATAAGAATTCAAAACTTGATCTAAATCTTCTAACCCTGTTAAATTTTTAATTTGTTTATTTTTAGAATTATTAATAATTAGATTGATTTTTGATTTTAACGAATTTGTTATATTATCAGGTTTAATAATTATTGAATCAAGATTATTTTGAATTAAATCATTTTTAATTATTGAACAACCAGGTATAATTTCATTAATTGAATTTGAATTTGAATTTGAATAAGTTTCTAAAAACCATTTTAAATCAACAAGATGATCAAATTTAATAAATATTAATCGTAAATCAATAATAGTATTATTTGAATTAATTAAACTCCAATTATATTTTCTAGTTTTTTTAATTAATAAATTAAGTAATTTTTCTAAAATTTGTAATTTTAAATCATTTGGAAATCCATTAATTACAACTGTACCTAATTGATTATGAAAATTCTTAAATTTAAATTCTTCAATTGGAATAAATTTCATTAATTTTTCATCATCATCATCATCATCTACTTCTTCTTCTTCATCATCGTCAACTTGTTTATTTTTATCACTTTGATTATCAGGATGATTATAATTCAGAATTATATTATCCTTATCCTTATTACCACTGGTATTATTAGTACTATTATATGATCTTTTTTGTTCATTTATTTGATTTTGAATCTTAATATTATTTAATTCTATTAAATTTGAAACATCAATAGATTTTAATATAGGAATTTTAAAATTTGAATATTGTTGTGATTGTTCTGCTTGCTGTTGTTGTTTATAATTTGGATTAAGTAAAGAAATTAATTCTAAATTATTTGACTTTGGTAAATTATATGGATTTACATATTTAATTATTGTTGATTCATCATCATCTAAAGTCATGATTAATGTTTTTTGGTTAAAGGATTGGATTTAATCAATGAAAAATTTGATTATCCAAGAAAGAACAAAAAAAAAAATCAAACGAAAAAGAAAAAGAAGAAGATGAATTTTTTTTTTTCAAAAGTTCAATGAGAAATTATCATTAATTCATCAAAGTAAATAATGTCATTATTACATCTACCTCAAGATCTTGAAGATACAAGTTTACCACCATCATCATCATCATCATCATCAATAACCTCAAGTGGTAGTAGTAGTAGTAACCATAGTAATAATATCACGAGTATACCATCATCTATAACGAAATTAAGAAATGAATTAAATCAAGATTTAAACAATATTGATAAATGGAATCAATTATTTAATCAATTTCAACAACAAGCTAATAATGATGATGATGAATTTAAGAAATTTATTTATGAAACTTATCAATTATTATTATCTAGATTTCCTTATTTGGAATCATATTGGCAAGATTGGGCCAATTTGGAGAAACAATTGAATGGAATTAAATCATATCAAGATATTTTACGTATGAGTATTGAAAATTATCCTAATTCAATTCAATTATGGTCAAATTATTTAAAAAGTTTAATTGATAATGAGATTGATGTTGATACATTTAGAAAATTATATAATCAAGCATTAATTCATAATGAATATGATTTTAATGGTAATTTAATTTGGGATATAATCATTGAATTTGAAACTAAACAACATGAAAAGAATCAAGATGATCAATTAAATAAATTAGGTGAAATATATTTCAAAGTTTTAAATTCCTTAATATATCATTATTCAAAATATTATAATCAATTTAATGAAATTAATAAAAAA
>WWPN01000003.1:0-36168 GCA_013177575.1 Candida sojae | reverse complement strand
ACCAGAACGACTTCGGGAATAACTCTTGAGTAACTTCGACTAGTATCAGAAGAACCACTTCTAGAATAACTCCGAGACCTACTTCTTCCACGGTCTTCAGGTAAATTACTCAATACATCCCTCATTTCTTCAGTCAAAATCCCTAACCCAATAGCAGTAAAGAAATTAATTGAGAATCTTAAATCATCAGCATCCTTCCATGTGACATTAATGACTGGGAAAATTCCATTAATGAATGGTTTAACATAATCATCATTTATCGTTCTTTGACTTCCTTGATCCCCATTCCTCAATCATTTCTTGAAATATAAACTTAAGCAAGATTCTTTAGCAGGATTGGTATTCTCTTCAGTCAATTTAACTTCATTTAATGCCCTATCTAAAGCAAATCTATCTGAAGCCAACAAATGTCCAAAAACTTACCCAAGTTTCGTAATGCATTAGTTTCAAAATTTTCAATGATATCGTAGTAGTGTTTAAACAAGGTCACAAATGTATCATGCCAATAATGATTCCTGGCCACAAGCTTTTCTCCAATAACCCCGTAATACTTTGAGTAAGTCTTCTCCTGTGAGCAGCATTTAATAATCATATCTGCCAACGTTTCTGTATCTTGTGATCTCTCCTCTTTATATTTACCCGTTTAACTTCAATAGTTTATGAACGGCTTCATCCGAAGACATAGACGACATTATTGTCAAATACACTGTCTTTTGATACTGTAATAAATCAGATTTACCCAAATCAGTGACTTTAATTCCTTTGGAACTTCAGCAACTTGTAACTCTTCATGCTCATCTTCACTCTCACCTCCCAACACTTCTTCTTGTATTTCCCTGTATTCTTTCTCGGTGTCAAGATAGTTATCATCCACATGAAAGACACTTAAATAGTCTTCAGACAATAAATCATCATCTAACCCAATGACATGCGATTCTTCTTTGTCATCATCTTCAACAAGATCCAATTCTTTAGCCACAGATGCTACACCTTTAAAATCAGACCTCCCTAATTTCAATACATGATTAATGGCTTGCTTATTTTTCTGGGTCAATAACGTATCTTCTTGTAGCAAATCTCTTAATCTATTCAATATCATGACTAAGGCATTCTTGGAATTTTTAAACAAATACCCACCTGATTTGTTTACAATTTCAAGAGCTAATTCAATTGTATCATTAGAGGGATCTTCCAATAATAACTGTAAAAGCTGAAGCAATACTATCTCACTAACTACTTGTTGATTGACTAATTGACATAAGAAGGAAAGTGAAGACTTTGTTTTATTGTGTTTATTGCTTTTGATGGTAAAGTTCTTCTTGAATTGTAATATAACTCGCTTGACTAACAATTCTCCAACTTCTGGAATCCTGGAATTTATAACACTAATCAAACTAGCTAGAACATCACATTGGTTGGAATACAATAATTGTTGTTTCATTATACGTCGAACCAATAACCCCCGGTATCGTAATAGGTTTATTTGAAAGAGTTCGATAATGGACTCCTTGATGTTTGATTTATCAAGTGTTGTAATCACTCTGTTAAAAGATTGCTTGGCAAAAATCCATTGTTTTCTTTGATGAGCCAAGTCACTTTGATCTTCAACTGTATCACTCATTTGGTGTTGGTTGTTGTTGTAGAACTCGATGGTCTCTTTAGTTGGTGCACGCACAAACAAACAAACATACAAAAAAAAATTTATGTATGAAAATTTTTTTCCTTCCATCTGTCATTATCAATCGATGTGAAGATAAATCTTTTACTACAAACTTTTCACTTGTTTCTCTCCTCAGCCCACTCAGTAGACATCCACATAAGCTAAAATGTTAAGAGCAGTACTATATGTGCGACCACGTTTCAGGGCAAGCCGGACGTTCCTGCAGTCAACAACAACATTAGTTGCAGGAAGACCTATATCCAAAAGGTTAAAAGATGCCGTGGATCGTGATATCTATTTCAGTCGAGATACACCACTGAAAGAGAAAAAGTTTGAAGATGTATCTACTAAAACATATAACATAAGTAAAGCATTAAAAGCATTGAAAGACAAATACGATGCCGTGGCATTTGTTGACGAAAACCAGAAAGCATTTGATATTCAAAAGTTGAAAACTCGTGATTTGAAATACAATAGTCCAACAGCACGAGTGATATTTGATAATTTACTTCGAATCAAACTGGTAACTAATAGACAAATTGATAGAAATTTAGCGTTGGCTTTATTGGGTACTGATGGTGCACAATTATCCGATAAATTTTACATATCTCAAAATGTTCGTGAATTATTGTCGATTGATGGAGATATTACTAGAGCATTGTACTTATGTCGTATTGCCAACAAGGAGTCAGCCATTGTTGGTATGAACATGATAACCCAGTGGTTATTGTCCAGAGGTAAGATTGATGAAGCATTGAAAGTGTTCAATACTAGAAAAAATTCAGGTATACCCTCGGATAACTATACGTATATTACATTATTTGACGGTATAGCAAAGCAACTTGAATGGGGCTATCCAATAAGAAATTATATCTGGAAAGCTATTAATATTTTTAAAGGATGGAGAAAAGAGTTGGCAAAAAGCAATGATACTGTACCTGCAGAGGGGTTTAATGCATGTTTGAGCATTCTTGTTAAAGACTTTACTGAGAGACAAGCGCTTGCTTGGAAGTTTTTTGATGAATTAGCAGATGATAAAGCACAAGGATTACGAAGAATTGATGCTGATGCACAAACATTTACTATACTTATGCAAGGAATCAAAAGATATACAGAACTGGCAAGAGAAACACTATTGAAAGACAGTAAGATCGATAAAAATTCTCGTACTTTATTGTTGATGGATTTGGAAGCTGGACATGTCAAGATTGCCCAACTTGTGATGAACCGGGCCAAACAATTAGCCACACCACCGATTAAAACTGGCGATGAAGTGGTCGATGCAAAAGCGATCCGTTACTGGAACAAAACCAAATTGGAAATTGATATACCTTTGGTATCGGTTTATTTAAATTCATTGATTTCAAGAGATTCAGGTACTGGTATGGATTTACGTCTGGGTTCTCATTACCTTTATAATCAGGCAGCTTTGGAAATTTTGAGACAAGTTTCTCCAGAGATTGATGGTATGTTACAATTTGTTGAAAAAGTGACAGGTTCCTCTGCGTGTATTCCAACTAAAGAGTTTAAAAGGTATACAGACATGCGTTTCAATGATGCAGTAGCAAATCCAAATGGGGCAATAGACAAGTTGAAATATATTAAGGATGTCAAATCATTAGATCCTCGAATTGTTGTTGCTGATTTAGATGTTCCAAATTTCAATCCGCAAGTTATACTCCCAACGACATCCAACTTTCCTAAAAGACTGGTGCTGATGATTGACTTTACAAGAGGTGTTCGCTCTACTGACAATAGGAATAAGCAATACAGCGTCAATAAATTTATATTGAATCAGACATTTGACAGTTTAGTTAACTTGGGTAGATGGAATGAACTTGTAATTGCTTATTGGTATTCCATGATTCAATGGGGTGGGTTACATGTGAACTTGTCTATTTTTGAAAACAGACCAAATGTAGTCACAGGAGTTTTACAAAAAGGAGAGATATTGGAGCCTAGCAAGAGTGATAAAGGTTTAATTTCTTCAATTGTTGACGAGTTAACCCCTGAATTATTTGTAACAAAAATCTTAGAAGACAGGACGAAAATGGAAAAAGGATTAACCAAGACAAGATTGATCCTAGAATTATTTGAATTGTTGGCTACCAAGAAGTTTAATCCTAATGGAGTAGTTCTTCGTTATGAAGCTATAAAACGTATTTGGCTTGTGTTCAACCGAGATATTACATATTATAATAATTCAAGCAAAGCTTCTCAAACTAATAAAATCATCCATGTATGATGTATCATCAAGCGGAAGATCTTGCAAAAATTTGGTTATGTTTGGTACATTGACACATAACTGGACCAGAAAATTCACTAGTCGAAGAAAAGTACCAAATGATTATTATGCAAAAATGAACGAAATATTAAAAATTATGTATAAAAACAAGTGGTTAGACACTACTTCCGAACAAACAATTTATCTTCATAAACTACTTGTCAAGGCATGTATAAGGTATTATAAACCAGAGTCTTTTGTTAAACCATATGAATCTGGCATTGAATTCCCAGACTCTCTTAAGACGTCAATGGGATATTTAATTAAATCATTTGATCCTATAAAGAATTTAACTGGTAATAATGTTCAATTGTTGGTTGCTTTGAAAAAATTGCGTGGTTTGAAATCTCATGATAAGCAAGATCCAAATGATAGTGAATTGAAGGGGCTTATTAAAAAGATATATGATATTATCGATGTTGATGATCAACAAATCACAGAGGAAGTTGTTACAGAGGCCACTGATATAGACAAATAATTTGTAAATAGATTTCAATTAGAAAACATGTAAATAAGGTTAAGGTAATAAAAAGTTTAGGGATTGTTTTCAGGCAATTCAAACCGGGATTCCATAAAATCTGTTGCTCTGCCTTGTTTTTCTTAGTATCATCTCATTGTCTAAACTATGATGTTTTAGAACTTATGGAAGATATTGGTTAGAAATGCTAATTGGTAAATTATACTAATTAAGTAATAAAAAAATAATCCTGCACATTACATGAGAGAGAAGCAAAAATGAAAATGAAAAGAGAAATTTTGCTCAACCACGCCAAATATTGTACAGCCCCACTTTGTCTCGTACTACACCTTCCTTCCATCCCTTATTTCACTGCCCCAATTCCAAATTTGCAACGGCAATGAAATGATTATGAACCTCAATCATACACGAATAGCGGTTTTGGTTAAATGAAAAGAAAGAAAATAAAAAAAAAAAGACAAATCATGTTGTACTAAGCCACTCCTCGTGGTGTAATAAGCCACTCCTCGTGGTGTACTAAACCACTCCTCGTGGTGATTTATTGGTTAAGTTTGGCTATAGCTTCACTCTCCTTGGGTATTTTTGAGTAGTGCATTTTGATGGTAGATATGTGTTTTTGTCATGCGATACTAGTTTGATGTGCATCTCAAGTAAAGTCTTACGAGTGAATGTGAGCTAACCATTTGTTGATCAATGAACTCCCAACCAACCCTATCAAACTTAAATATTTATTTTGACAACTTACAGATTCGGCAACTAATTTCAAAAAAATATTTGAACCTTGTTTGTGATATTCTTATGTATGCTGAGCTCATAGTGAGAAATGAGTGCACAGGGTTCAAATTTAATTGTTTTCCTAATTGGGAAATTTTTTTTGATGAATTTGATTCCCCGATGCAGCACATTGACCTTTTTTTCTTGCATCGTGCGAGGCATCTTTCCTAAAACAACTATTTTTTCGCTTCCTTTTTAACTGCAAAATTCTCAACACAGCATTATTATTATACCTACCTTTAATTATAAAAGTTCCACTTGTTCGATATAAAACCATTCAAAAGCCTTATATTTCCCTTGCTTTCTTTATTTCCTTTTTTTTATCTTGTTTTCTTGGTTTTCATCCATCCAAGTATCCATTTAAATTCAATCATATTGATATTGTTTTTTCCTTTTAAAGTTTTTTATTCCACTCATTTCGTTACTTTCATTTCGTTCGTTGATTAAAAAACCTATAGATCAAATTTATCTGTTTTGCCTATCCCTTCCTTCTTAATTTTAATTTTAATTTTTTTTTTAATTCACTTTTTTGTTTTGTCATATTAGATTTTCTTTTATATTTCATATTTGAATACCCCCTTCCATCATAGATATGCCACGTCTGTATAGTACTGAATCTAGTAATGAGAGCAATGAATTTTATTCTCCAGCGACATATATAACAGAGCCAGCACCTACATACCAACCAGACGTTGATTCTATCAATATTCATGACACCACATACATTGATAACTCATCCGATAATTATGAAAGTCAGTCGTACACTAGTGAAAATCATTCGTACAATGACACATTTAATCCTTATACCCAGAGCTATCATACCAAGTCATACAGCAATTCTATTTATGTGAAAGGAACCAAATATGATGAAGCGACCATTACTTTAGAATCACAACCGGAATTAAAAAATGAAAAGAGACTCTTTTCCTGGTTATTCTCCCGAAAAGTACCGAGTATCCCAAGTGAAGAAGAAAGACAAGAATACCCATGGCATATAACTAACCCATTCATGAGATTAGGGTTCTGGTGGTTATGGCCAGTATTGAAAAGAGGTTATAAGAGAACCTTACACCCGGATGATTTATACAAATTGACACCTGACTTGACAGTGCAAGAAATGCATAAAATATTTGATTCACATTTAAAGAAAACTATTACAAAGGCCAAACAACTTCACTTACAAGACAATCACGACTTATCCAATTTCCGCTGGCCCAAATATGCCATTCCATGGGCCTTGTTTATGACTTTCAAATATCAATATATATTTGCCACGGTTTGTTTAAGTATAGCTTTTGTTATTATTTCGTTATGTCCATTGGTCACTAGACAGTTGATTGATTTTGTCCAATACAAATACTTTGGAGTGTACACAACTTACAATAGAGGTATTGGATTTACATTTTTGGCTGTATGTTTGCTTTTCATCAATGGGCTATTATTAAACCATTTCTTTCACAATGCCATGATTGTTGGTGCTCAATCCAAAGGTGTTTTGACTAAAGTGCTTTTAGAAAAATCCTTTAAATTGTCCAATAAATCCAAAAATACTTTCCCTATTGGCAAAATCACATCTTTGATGGCTACTGATTTGAGTAGAATTGATTTAGCCATTGGCTTTCAACCATTGATTTTATGTTTCCCAATCCCTGTCATCATTTCCATCACTATCTTGTTGATCAACATTGGTGTAGCTTCATTGTCTGGTATTGGATTATTTTTCGTTTCCTTGGTTATCTGTACTTTGTTGACCAGAATGTTATTCAAGAACCGTGAAAAAGTGGTCAGTTTTACTGATGAAAGGGTATCACTTATTAGAGAAGCTTTGAACAATATGAAAATAATTAAATTTTATGCATGGGAAATCGCATACAAGATGGCAATTACTAACGTTAGAAATCAAGAAATGAAATATTTATTTAAAATCAAAGCAATGAGAAATTTCATTACTGCTTATGCTGTAACATTACCAGTATTAAGTTCCATGCTTTCATTTATCACCATGTGGGCAACAGATGAAATGAAATCACCAGGTGAAGTTTTTTCTTCCCTTTCTTTGTATGCCATTTTAGCCCAAAGTATTATGTTGTTGCCATTGGCTTTATCAAGTGGTGCTGATGCAATGATTGGTTTCAGAAGATTAAACATTTTTTTGAACTTGCAAGAAGATAGTGATGAAAGAGATTATCAAAGTTTGATTGATTATGAAGATAAGTTCTACGTGGGTCATGACAAACAAATGCGTGCAAATGCTATTGAAGTACACAGGGCTCGTTTTATTTATGAGCATAATACTGATTCTAAAGAAAAACATCACGGTTCAAACAAGAAGATTGAGGACACCGATAGTGAATCTGATTGCTCTACTATTGCTGATGGATTTTCTGGATTACATGATGTTGATTTTAATGTCGCTAGAGGCGAATTGGTTATTGTAACTGGGAAAATTGGTTCAGGTAAATCGTCGTTATTGAATGCCATTTCCGGTCAAATGAAATGTACTTCTGGCTATGTCAAAGTTAATGGATCCTTGTTATCATGTGGACAACCATGGATTCAAAATGCAACTGTTAAAGAAAATATTATTTTGGTAAACCCTTTGATGCAGAGCGTTATGCAAATGTTATTTACGCCTGTGCTTTGATTGACGATATGAAATTACTACCAGCAGGTGATAGAACTGAAATTGGTGAACGTGGTGTTACCTTGAGCGGTGGGCAAAAGGCAAGAATAAATTTGGCACGTGCAGTTTATGCTAACAAAGATATCATTCTTTTGGATGATGTTCTTTCTGCAGTTGATGCTAAAGTTGGTAAACACATTGTTGAAGAATGTCTTTTGAAATTCTTACATAAAAAGACTATAATTCTTGCTACTCATCAATTAAACCTTGTTAACAGAGCTAATAGAGTTGTTTATCTAAATGGTGATGGTACTGTTGATGTTGGCAGTCCAGCTGATTTGAGAAATTCAAATGAAGGGTTTAGAAGATTACTTCAATTCAACACAGAACTGGATTTGGCCAATAAGCAACATAACAGCGATCAACAGCGAAATAGTTATCAACAAGAACAACAAACTGCAGACGCAGATTCCTCATCAATTTCAGATCTTGTTGGCAGAACAACTACTGATGAAGGAAGAGCTACTAATTCAATTTCTTGGGATGTTTACAAGAAATATTTTGAATTGGGAGTTGGGAAATTGGGTAAGTTTGCTCTTCCAGTTTTACTTGGAATTATCATTATTGCCACTTTTTGTCAAATTTTTACCAATGTTTGGTTGTCGTTTTGGGTTCAAAGGAAATTCAAGGATATATCAGATCATGTATATGTTGCCATTTATGTTATGTTTTCAATACTAACAGTGATATTTACTGGTTTAGAATTCACAACTTTGGAGTATATTCAAAACAATGCTGCACATATCTTGAATGTGAAAGCCGTTGCCAGAATTATGCATGCACCAATGAGTTTTATGGATACCACTCCATTGGGAAGAATTTTGAATAGATTTACCAAGGATACTGATTCATTGGATAATGAAATTGGTGAACAGATGAGGTTGTTTATTTTTCCATTGGCATTATTGATTGGGATTATGATCTTGTGTACTTGCTACTTACCTTGGTTTGCCATTGCTGTTCCATTTTTGGCATTTGTATTCTTGTTCTTAGCTAACTTCTATCAAGGCTCTTCAAGAGAGATTAAAAGATTAGAAGCAACTCAAAGATCACTTGTTTACAACAATTTCAATGAAACCTTGACTGGTATGAATACTATCAAAGCCTTCAATGCTGAAGCAGATTTTATCAAAAAGAATGACTATTACTTGAACAGAATGAATGAAGCTTACTACTTGTCTATTGCTACTCAAAGATGGTTATGTGTTCACTTGGATCTTGTGACATGTCTGGTGGCCGTGATCGTCTGTCTCTTGTGTATTACCGGACAATTTGAGATCAGTGCTTCAAGTACAGGGTTGTTGATAAATTATGTTCTTCAATTGGTTGGTATTTTATCTTTAACTATTAGATCAATGACACAAGTTGAAAATGAAATGAATTCTGTTGAAAGAGTTCATGAATATGCCTTTGAATTACCACAAGAAAAGGAATACATCAAACCTGATGCTGAAGTTGCTGAAGATTGGCCACAATCTGGATACATTCATTTCAAGGATGTACACATGAGATACAGACCAAACTTGCCATTAGTCTTGAAAGGCTTATCGGTCAACTTTTATCCTGGTGAAAAGGTTGGTATTGTTGGTAGAACTGGTGCTGGTAAATCTTCTATTATGTCTGCATTGTACCGCATAACTGAATTTGAAAAGGTAGTATTGAAATCGATGGCATTGATATCTCAAAATTGGATTGCATGATTTAAGATCTAAATTGTCCATCATTCCACAAGATCCTGTATTATTCCAAGGAACAATTAGAAAGAATTTGGATCCATTTAACGAACATTCCGATAATAAATTATTGGATGCATTACAAAGAGCAGGACTAGATGAAAATTTTCATTTGGATCAAAATGTTGATGATGATGGTTCAAATTTCTCACTTGGTGAAAGACAATTGATTGCGTTTGCCAGAGCATTGGTTAGAGAATCCAAGATTTTGATCCTTGATGAAGCTACTTCAAGTGTTGATTATGAAACTGATGCTATGATTCAAAAATTGGTTGGCACAGAATTTAAACATTGCACCATATTAACCATTGCTCATAGATTAAAAACAGTTTTGCATTATGAGAGAGTCATGGTTATGGACAAAGGTCAAGTTAAGAGTTTGATACTCCTAAAAGATTATTTGCTATGGAAGGTAGTATCTTTAAACAAATGTGTCAAAAATCAAATATTACTGATGAAGATTTTTTGTAGTTATAGCTCGAAATTAACGATATAGTTGTATATTTTCATTTACATTGATAAATATGAACAGTCATTTGACTAAACGTTGTAGTGTTATTCCATTAACTGGTACAAATTTCTTTTTCCAGAACAAATGTAACTACTTAGAGAATATACAACAAGTCTATAGGGAGAATTCTATTGAAGAAATGTTATAACTTTGTTGATGTATGAGTCTTGGTACGAATTAGCGGAATCATAACTTACTGGAATCCTATCCAAACTCTATGTAGTGACATAACCTTCATCTCCCAGGGTACTTGTTTTTTTTGCAACCACTCGTAACAAAGCCTCCAAATTTTACAATAACTTAGCATGAATAGTAGCATGACGATGGGACGATTTTCAACGTCAAATTATAAATCAAAACACCATGAATGTTTGAAACATTAACATCAATTTCTCATAACAGTTGGCTATTGCACGTACTTTCTTTTGGATAAAAGACACGACAGTGATAATTTTGAATATACATGATAGACGCGACTATACTTACATTTATCCGTGAACTACGCGTGGCATTTAATTTATTGCTCAACAACAACAACTACATTACCACTATTATCAAGATGGATACTCCAACCATTCATAATATTGGTAAGGCTGATATATCTAAAATTACTTCTAGTCAGGTTATTATTGATTTAAAATCCATTCTCAAAGAGTTAATTGAGAACTCTATTGATGCCGATGCAAATAAGCTTGACATTACATTCTCCAACTATGGTATCGACTCAATCCTGGTTCAAGATAATGGTAAAGGGATTCAGCCAGGGGATTTTGAAACTATTTGTTTAAGAGGTCACACATCTAAGATAGAGAATTTTGATGACTTATCAACTTTATCCACTTTGGGGTTTCGTGGAGAAGCATTAAATTCAATTTGTTCACTTTCAAGTAAGTTAACAATTACAACTACAAATAATGAAGTATATCCCAAGAGTTATTTATTAACTTATGACAACATGGGAAAATTAATTAATCAAAGTACTAAAGTCGGTGGTATAAATTACAAATCAGGGAGTCTCATTTTAATTGAAAAATTGTTTTATAATTTGCCAGTTCGTCTCAAAACTTTTGTTAAAAACTCTAAAGAGAATTCCATAAGGCAATAAATTTTATCATCAACTATTTGATTATATTTCCAGAAATAAAATTTACAGTTTATAATAATGTAAATGGTAAGAAAAATTTGATACTTTCAACAAGGGAGGTGAGAAATCAACTATAATTGATAATTTGATTTCTGTGTTTGGAAATAATAACAACAAGAATTTACTACCATTAGATATTAAGATAAATGAAGACATCAGTCTACTGGGGTTTATATCCTCGTATTCATTTGGATTAGGAAGGTCATCGGCAGATCGTCAATTTTTATATGTCAACAAAAGACCAATTGTATTCAAGAAATTGAATAAAATTATCAATGAGATCTACAAAAGTTTTAATCATGTGCAATACCCTACTTATGTCATTAACTTGGTGATAAATCCCAACCTCATTGATGTTAATTTGATTCCAGATAAGACCAGTGTCTTGATCCATAATGAATCTGATGTTTTAGAGTCAATTAGAGAAAAGTTGTTGGAATTTTACGAAACTCAAGATAATGTTATCATACCCAAGAATGAGAATTTTCAACTCACACCCTTTATTATTGACAATGAGGAGGATGAAGTTGGAAAGGAGAATGAAGCTGGCAAGGAGAATGAAGCTGGCAAGGAGGGTGCATTCCAGAAGGAAGATGAATTGAAGTTGTTCGTTGATGATGATATTGATACAACTTATCCAGTTATCGGTAATTCCAAGATATCAGAAGATACAGTCACTACTTCGGAAGTACCAACCCCTGCTCTTGAAAAGTTAAGTCCATTAAACATAACAGTCATTGATCCTCTCAATTTTCAAAACCATGAAAGAGTGGAAGCTGGAAATGATGAAGATAACCAATCATTGGAAACCCGAAACACAGAAACACAGAAACAATTTGAGTCTCTGAATCATGTGAATCAAGAGTTTAGTCATGTGCATGATTCGTCGTCACTTAATATAACTGAATTTTCCATGCATATCGATGATGAAACATGCAATCATCAAGACAAACATGGTGAGAATTTCTTCCCTGTCAAAGAGGAAACCGTTGATAATTTGACGATTGATATTGGTACAAGAAGGTTTGAAGATGAACGTCCAACTAAAAGACATAAAAAGAATAGAGGATCTATATTGTATAAGCAGAAGATTAAATGTCTATCAGTAGGAATACTTGGATCTTTGGATAGTTTAAGAAAGTTTGAGAGCAAATCATCTGACATCAAAACCGATTTAAAAGTTAATGCTGATTTAGAAGAACCCGAAATATATCATATAAGTAAACAGGATTTTCTTGACATGAAGTTAATTGGACAATTCAATCTTGGTTTTATATTGGTAAACCACAATTCTAACTTATTTATCATTGATCAACATGCAAGTGATGAGAAATACAACTTTGAAAAACTAATGTCAAATTTCCAGGTTAAGCATCAACCACTAATGATGCCAATTAAATTGGATTTGAATATAATTGATGAAATGTTGGTGTTGGACAATCAAGAAATATTCAACAATAACGGGTTTAAGTTAACTATCAATGAGGAAAATCATGCTGGAAGGAGAATTTCCTTAATTAGTTTACCGGTATATAAAAACTCCATGTTCAATGTTGATGATTTTCATGAATTAATTAGTTTAATCAATGAACAGCCAAATAATAAGAACTTGAAAATTTCCAAAATCAGGAAAATCCTCGCTATGAAAGCATGTCGAAGCAGTATAATGATTGGTTCATCATTAAAGAAATCTACAATGAACGAAATTGTCAAGAATTTGAGTACTTTAGATAAACCTTGGAATTGTCCTCATGGAAGACCAACAATGAGACATTTAATTGAATCAAAGAAGTTGTCTCATAATTATCAAGATTACCAACTTTAATACATAGTTTGGTGCTACCACTTGATGTGGTTGCAGTCGTGTATATTGTGTTAATGCAATGAAATTTCTTTTTCTCTTGAATCAAGTTTAAAAAAAAAAAAAGCAATACCTGCGCAGAGATAAACACTAAAATAGAAAAATAAAAAAAAATATTCAATAATCTTGAACTATCTGATGAATATCATAAAGAATCTGATCAAGTTCAATATGACACAATCTAAAAAATTAACTGGTCGTGAATTATATGAGGCTATTGGAAAGCCTAAAACTATTGTTGCACCCATGGTAGATCATTCAGAATTAGCTTGGAGAATATTATCACGTAGATATGGGGCAGATTTATGCTATACTCCAATGTTTAATGCTAAATTATTTGCAACTCAGGAGAAATATCGTGATTCCATGTGGACAAAAGGATTAGATGGTGAAACCAAACTTGATCGTCCATTAGTTGTACAATTTTGTGCTAATGATCCCGATTACTTATTAACTGCCGCCAGGTTTATTGAAGATCAATGTGATGCTGTTGATATCAATTTAGGTTGTCCTCAGGAATTGCTAAAAGGGAAGATACGGTGCATTTTAATGGATGATTGGGAATTAATCCATAAATTAATTAGAACTCTTCATGATAATTTAAAAATACCAGTGACTGCAAAATTAGAATTTATGATGATGATGAAAAAGTTTAAAATATGCTAAAATGGTGTTGGATGCTGGTGCTCAATTTATAACTATTCATGGAAGAACAAGAGAAATGAAGGGTCAAAAAACTGGATTGGCAAATTGGAAGATTTTGAAATATTTAAGAGATAATTTACCTAAAGAGCAAATTTTTTTTGCTAATGGGAACATTTTATATCCTGCTGATTTAAAAAGATGCCAAGATGAAATTGCATGTGATGCAGTTATGTCAGCTGAAGGAAATTTATATAACCCGGGAACTTTTTGGACCAAGAATAATGATATTGATAAACAGTTCCCAAGAGTTGATAAATTATTACGCGAGTATTTTGAAATTGTTAAGGAGAATGAGAAAAGCATAGCAAGTAAGCATGCCATGAAGGGACATATATTTAAATTATTGCATCCATTTTTAGAGGTTCACAAAGAATTACGTCCTGTTATTGGTAAAACAAGTGTTCACGATTCCATTGAATCCTGGGAAGAAATAGTTGTTCAAGTTGAAAAATTGATTGCTGAGATTTATGAAAAACCAGATATCAATAAAATAGATGTCGTAATTGATGGAACAACTGAAATTTGGGGTGGTCATTACAAGAAAGTGCCATACTGGAGGTGTCAACCTTATTTCAGAAGAGTTGATGGGGTTAAACAAAACACTTCATTTTTGAAAATGGCTGGTCAGGAAGAATTAATAGCGTCCACCTCAGATGCTGTTAAACCAACCAACAAAAGAGGACTAGAAGAACTGGAAGAAGAACAAGAACAAGATGGAGATCATGACTCTGTAAATAAAAAGCAAAAGTAAACATCTCCTATATATGTACTGTATGTATTACTTCACAATCTATGTATTAATGATTCATATACAAAATAACTTATAGACACAGCAGGAGCAACTTTAGCCAAGTTAGGAACCAACCCTTTCCATAAACCAGAAAATCCCTCACGAGCCACTGTTTGTTTGAATACATCGTAGAAACCATCATATGTAAATGGATGAGCATAAGTGCCTTGAGATTGAAGTCTGGTTCTTAATAAGTTAACTGGATAAACTATAGTGGCAGCAAATGATCCCGAGAATGCCCCTAAACTTAAGGTCATATACGTAGGTAGCAGTTGATCTTTAGCGTCACCAAACTTCTTAACAAGTAATTTCTTGACAGACGAAAAAGTACCAAGGTCTAAGGCAGCATAAGGAAACATTCCAGCAAGACCAACACCAATACCTCTATAAAAAATTCTAATACCACCATCACGCAACATTTCCTTTGCTGTTGAAACTGCATTTAATGGATGATCAAGGTTTGAACATTGTAATCTAAATTTCAAAGTGTCGATTGGATAAACTGTTAATTGGGCAATTACCCCACCAAACCACCAGCCAAATAAGTTGAAACTTTAGAAATCTTACTTGGATCATCAACACCTTCAATTTTGGCAAATACTCTTTTAGCACCTTCAAAAGAACCAAATTTCATAGCCGATTCTGGGAAAACTTTCATGGCATTTAACCCATTACCAACATAAAATGCTCTTAATCCACCTTGTTTCCAAATAGTTCTAACTGCCTGGACAATTGGTGACCTTATAGTTTTCTTTACCGGTGTGTTTGTGCTGGCTTTAGCAGCTTGCACTTCAGCAGCTTTTTCCTTTTCTGCGTGAGCTAATTTTTTTCTTAAGGCTTCAATTACATGGGTGTCGGCACCTGATGCTATTTGACGGGCAATTTCCTTTTTAGAATGCAATATAGTTGAGGTCAAATCGGTTCTGGCGATTAAAAAAACCT
Organism: Candida sojae; assembly: GCA_013177575.1. Classification (NCBI taxonomy): domain Eukaryota; kingdom Fungi; phylum Ascomycota; class Pichiomycetes; order Serinales; family Debaryomycetaceae; genus Candida; species Candida sojae. The sequence continues at coordinate 20,603 of WWPN01000003.1, read as the reverse complement.
TGATTCTATCAAATGGTGCCGTACAACTTCTTGAAATAACTCCAGCAACTCCGCCGGCTATGAAATATTTGAATCCATTTAAAAATTGAGTAATTAAAGTAACATCACCATCAGAATTGACATCATATTCTTCAAATAAAAATGTAAATGCTGTTTTAATTCTTGATCCTTGTAGTCTGGGAACTAACATTAGGTATTCTCTAAATTCATTATATGTAATATATCCATCTCTATTTGGATCCAACTGTTTAAACAATAAATCCACGTTAGTAGCACTTGGTTCCACATGCAACGTTTCTTTTAGGTATCGAATAAAATCGGATTTTTTTTTAATCTTCCATCGTGGTCTTTATCTAAATTTTTGAATCCACTTAAAATTTGATCATCAGTTGTAGCAAGGTACCTTTTGAAATCCTGAAAATCGATTTTTTCATCATTATTATAATCAAATGAGTTGAAAACTTTCTTCAATAACTCTGGACTTTCGCTTACTGGATGATTAAATTGTTTAATGGCCTTTTTGAAATCACGAAACGAGATCTCTCCTGTGTCTTCGATATCTAGCTTCTTGAATAATGTTTCATAATCGTTTGGCTTTGCTGGTATTGTCACTTCATTAGGGGAATTATCATCCTTCCCTTCACTGATACTACTACTGTTACCTGACGGCGTTATTGCTGACATGGTTTGGAAATATTATTTTGTTAAGGCTTGCTATGCATAAATGATAAAAACAAAAACAAATTCAATAAATAAAAAAAAATACGGCTGTTACGAAAATAATAGAAATGAACAAATAATACCAATCTAAGAAAGTTAATGATAATTGAATAAAGTAATTGTCTTTCTATGTTACAGGAATGAGTGACCCTATTAATTGGAAGTTGAAAAATGAAAATTTGTTTTGGTCCTTTTATTTGAAGCAATTAAATAAAAATAATAAGAAAGTTAAATTCAGTAGAGCACTTGTAAAAGTAATTGATGATTCTGAAAATTCTTTTTCTTATTTATTTTTTCTGTGGTTGGTTAACGCCAGGCGACAATTAAAAAAAAAAAAAGAAAAAAATTGCTACTGTACTATAAATTAGAATACACGTTACAAATATATTTATCTCCGGGGTGCATGCATCACGTGTGTTTGCTCACGTCTCAAAGTTATATGTCTTAACTGAGGAAACTGTTAGCGAGCTGCACAACATGTACAATACGTGTACTGTATTTTTGTTAATTCTTTTTTCTTTTTTTATAGGTTTATAATTATGTATCATTAAATCAAGAATTTATTAACTACTTAATGGTTTCTATCAGCTGTACGAGGTTTAGCACGAATAATATTATCAACTCTTAACAATACTTCAGCAGCTTCAGCAGCTGATGATACAACAGCTTTCTTTAACTTGTAAGATTCCACAATTCCCAACTCTCTCATATCAGCAACAATCCCATTATTCAAATCTAATCCAGATGTTGTAATACCGTTATATATAGCTGATCTTAACTTAGTTACTAATTCACTAGAATCATAACCAGCATTGTCGGCCAAAATAGTAGGCAATTGTCTTAATGCCCTACTGAAAGCCTCCACTGCTAAAGCTCTTTTACCAGTTTCATTAGCAGCAGCTTGGTCAACAGCTTTGGCCATCAACATTTCTGAGCATCCTCCACCTAATACGGTTTTGGTTTCTTTGGTTGTTTGTGATAAAACAGATAATGCATCGTGTAATGATCTTTCAGCTTCATCCAAAACTTGTTCAGTAGCCCCTCTTAAGACAATCGTACAAGCTTCTCCAGCAGCGACACCGGAAAATTTAAGGAAAACGTCTTCACCAATTAAAATTTCTTCTATTGATTCACAGTATCCTAATCTAGCTTTTTCTGGGTCATCAAAAGTACTGACAACTTCTCCACCGGTAACTAGGGCTAATCTTTCAACCCCATCAAAATCAGCGTGTTCAATGGTATTTATCTTGGCATCAGTAAATAATTGTTCTGGATAATCGTAAATCAATTGTCTGTTAATGAATACATTGATGTCAAACTTCTCAATCTTATCTACTTTATTTTTCATTTTTAATTTTTCGGCTTTTTCCAATTCAGCCAATTTGGAAGTGGAATCCACTTTAAACTTTGCGCCAAAAATCTTTACTTTATCGGTATCCATTGAAGTGTTGGCAATCAAGATCTTAGCATTGGTAATCTTTTAGGTTGACCTATACCAAACTTTTTCCAATATAAAACCTTCATCCAAATAAGAATCGGACAATTTGCCACCTACTTTTTTATAACTTGTATATTATTCAAGTTGGTCGAACCTTTCAACCTTAAGATTGCATCAACCGCCAAATTTGAAAATAATTCTTTATCTTGGGATAAAATCTTGGATGACAAAGTTGTTCTGGCAATATTTAATAAATCTTTTCTAAACAAAGCTGGATTATCTCCGTTATTAACAGCAGCTTTGTCTAAAGCTCCAATAGCTACATTTCTACCAATTCTATAACCTTCAATAATGGTCTGAGGGTGTATTTTTGATCAATTAATTTTTCAGCTTCTCAAAAGTTCAGCACTTAAAACTGTGACAGATGTGGTACCATCACCAACTTCATCATCTTGAACTTTTGAAATATTGACCAATACTTTGGCTGCTGGGTTGTCAAATGGGATTGATTTTAAAATTGTGGCCCCATCATTGGTAACCAAAGCTGAATCCGGATTACTTGCACTTTGTAATAATTTATCCATACCTTTTGGTCCTAATGTAGATTTGACCAAATCGCCTACGGCAATGGCACCAACAAAGGCAGACATACGAGCATTTTCTGCCCTTTCTTCAGTGGCTTGATCATTGAATATTTGCACTGACATGATTATAGAAAGCTATTATTAATAATAAGTACCTTTGATAATTCCAACTGAATCAAAATTGAAGAAGTTTTTTTTTTTTGTCGTTCTTTCGTGTTCCACCGATGGGCGTGTACTGCTTACTAGAAACCAAAAAAAAATGTTTAAACCTAAAGTCGTGTATACATAATCAATGTTTATTCTTGAATATTCAACCTATGTTTCCACACCCATCAGTAAAATAATTCATTGAATCATTGATTAGAACAGTAAATAGCAACTCGTTGTATTTAAATGTTCTTTAGTGGTAAATATTTGGAAAGATTATATTTTTAGTAAAATTTGGTAAAAATTTTAACAGAATTAAAAGAATAAAAAAATAATATTGATTATATATTATAGTCATTATAACCCTATTAGACAAAGAATTTCAATTTGTAAACCTCGAAACAAAAAAAACCCTATCAAATTACAATAGTAGCTAAGATTATGTGTTCGTTTTCAAGAAACAGAGTAATGATAGGAGTAACATTGCATTTCTGCTAATTCTCAAAATTCCCTCTACGTTCACAGTCCCCCTTCAAAGCATAGAAACCATAATATCGGAGATCACACCGAAAAATACCTCCATTCTGTTAGTTTAAGACTTGAAATTTTTTCACATCTGGCTGTTGTCACAACTACCAATTAATCATTCGTAAACTTCGAAGACTTGAGTAAAGCCAATTTCAAGAGCAGGGCCTATTACTTTCAGCGGTTAGGAAATCTTATATAGACAATTCTTTCACCGGAATGTTTAGGCAAAGGCTTAGATGAATTTTACTGACTTTTGTACATGTATATAGTATCACAGAAGCAATTCATTGAGAAACTAATCACCGTATAATTGACCTTTTGAACAGACAGTCGCGCATCATTTGCAATTATTCGCGATAGCTTTACCGTGTAATTTCCAGAGAATTTCATTTGATATCACAGATTGTTAGGTTAGAATGTTAAAAGCATTATTCGGAATAAGGAATTGTTGGTAAGGGAGGGGATGAGAGACGTCCAATGACATACCTTAAGTAGTACCCACCATCTATGCTAATGAGCTTAAATAAAATCTTACTTGGTTGCTTTCCAACTATACTTCATTCAACAGTCCCGTAATTTCCATTCAACCTGACTCTCCCTCCCATATGCCACAACTAAATCTCGTTATGGGGTTTCTTTTTTTTATACTTTTTCTTCATCTGTCGTTATTGTTTTTATATGCAAGTAAGAGAAACATGCAGACAGCCGACTAATATTTATGTACGATTGGTACGATTGGTGAATTTTTTAATTTCTTGACCTTCTCTTCTGCGAAGGGGCTACATTATGTTACATATGTACTCAATCGCCTTGATGCGAGTCTGCTTTATTTTTATTTTTGCAAACTCTAGATTACAATGTGATGTTTGGTTCAATTTACTTACCTTCCCCACTAGGGAAATATTAATCTGTCAATTAATTACAACTTAGATCTAATTACAGTATTTATTGTACTGCTAGTTTATGATTCTACTTTCTTTATATTGCAAGAGTACTAGAAAAGAATATTATTATTATTTTATTTTCCCTTACATTTTGCCTAGGTATAGTTCGGCTCCGTTTTACTCTGGTTAGTAGAGTCATCGAAATTTGTTGTGATGACAATTATTCAAGGCAGGCACATTGGCGGAAATCACAAATTTAGATTCAATTGTGAGTTATGTTTGAAATACAGCCTCCCATTATTATTTCTCTAATTTTAAATCACAGATGTAGATGAAATTGGTAAAATTTTTGATAGTTTTTTTCCCCCATTGAGGGTCGTGTCTAGTTAGCCAATGATTTTGTTTATATTTCCATTGGTTGCATTGGTAAAAACTGGTTGCAAAGAAGAATGTCGAGGGATGTTTCAATTAATTACGTTCACATTTCTTTTTTCAATCTTTTTTTTTTCTTACTTCAGGTAATTCCACAATTTCATCTCTTAACAATCTTACCACTAATAATGAATGGATGTCCAATAGAAATTCCCGAAAGAGAAATAAACAACTTTTCTAGAATTAATTTGAGATATTTGTTTGTTTACAGTTGAATTTAGCTCATCATGTCAATCGATTAGATGTTATACACAAGATTCTATGTCTAAAGCAAAATGATGAACACTTTTTTTTTGTTAAATCTATTTACAAGTTTAAGTGAGGATCCTTTTGGTTTTAGTTATGATTCATAGATTCATTCCAGGATTTGTAGAAGTTTAATAATACAGGAATTCTAACTGCTAAAGTAATGCCAATTTATTTACTTGGTCACCCTTTCGAAGTGGTCACGTACTTGACGATATAAAATAGAAGTGGTTATATCCCTTTACCTCAACCAAAATAAGGAATGTAATGTAAGACTATGAGGAATAGAGATAAATAAATCACGATTTTAGTTAACACTCCCTGGTGCTATACGTATTCTTTTTAATTTATCTATTTCACTTTCCATGTAAAAACCATTGCACAAAGCCGGGCAGCACACCGATATCACTGGGACAATGAAACAGTCAACAACAAAATAAAAAAAAAAAATAAAAGGAAAACGGGATTCATCTATAAGGAATATTCTATTAATATAACTTAATATACCAAAGTACGAATAGTTCAAAATAAACCAAATCAGCTCTCCATTAATGGAAGATACAATTGATTGAAAGATTATGTACAAATCAGGTCTTACTATCCTTGATCAATTTGTTGATATTAAACGCCGCTTTTTTGAATGATCAACAAATAAAAGTAAAAGAAACCAAAAACTCTTTATATATACAGAAGTGAAATCTAACAACCGTGGAGAACCATTAAAAACTTTCCACTTAAAGTTTACCAAAACATTTACAAAAATGAAAGCATACAGCAACGCATTCCCTTCGACGTATATTGCGCTCTAAAATTCGTTCTTGTTGATTTATATAATGAACCGTCAATACTCGTGGAATAACTGTATTTTCTTGTACAACGGAAATTATCATCCCTTGTTATTGAAAGTCTCAGTTCACTATGCACGAGTGCTGTAGCTACTCCTAAACTTTTCGTTTCCAATTAATAAAACGCAAGAGATACCAACCCTTTACGAAAATCAATACATCTTGTTTCAACAAGTTTCAATGCATGGTTTTCATAATTTTATAGTTTTGAAAGGGTATGAGGCAGCAAAGATGAATTAATGGAAAAAAAGTAAATGCACATCAATTGGTGAAACAATATTTGTTATTATTTTTAGAAATCCTGTATCGAAAAGTTTCAAATTTTGTCTTATACTCAATTAATATCACAAGATATTTGCATTAATCTACTTTAATAAAGTGGATGAAATAGAGGTAAAAAAAAAATTAGATGTGTATAAATATCTTTATACTTTTCAAGAGTTGCAAAATATTTCTTTGTAACTTTTTGTTAGAAACCCTACTTTTTATCTCTATATACACGACTTTTTTTACACATCCAAACTCACATAGTTAATTTTAGTATTAGGTATTAGAAGTTCAAAAGAGAAAGAAAAAAAAAGAGAAGAAAAATGAGAATTTCTAAAATTTTACCTGTGACTGGTGTATTGTCTCTTTCTTTAGGATATTGGATTCCCACAATTCCCAAGAGAGATTATTCGTCAAACGCAGAATCAATCCAAGCTAAAATCAAATATGTAAATTCTACTGAATCTATTTTAATTGAGTCGGCAAGTTCTACTTTTGGTACTGCTTTTACTGCTGAAACCCTAAGTTTAAGTTCTACTGTTCCAATTGTGGCTGCCTCTCCAAATATTGAATCCACGTCCGATGCGGAATCTTCTAGTTCAGACGAAGCCACTGTATACTACAATTCTTCAGCAACTGCTAGTACCTTTTATACATCTGCCGGCTCTTCATCTGGATTATTGACTGTTCCCGGATCCCTGGTATCTTCTCCAGTTGCTGGAACTGCTTCTGTATCTATTGTTTCTTATCTCCCTATTGCTCCTTCTGTTGAATCTTTGATTGCTGGTACTGGTATTGGTGATGGCAGCTCGGTCTCTAGTGTTGTCATTGACGATTCTACAACAACATCAGACCCCACTAGTTTTTCCGTTAGTATTGCGATCCCTACAATCACGTATCCAGAAATTTGGGAACAATATTTTAGTACTTCGTATGTCACTCACACTGCTCACACTACCACAATTATCACTGTTACAACATGTGAAGTTGATTCATGTTATCACAGCACTGTTGTTACTGGTGTTACAATTATTACTGTTACCGAGCAAGACGTAGTTACTGAATACACCTCATATTGTCCTTTGACTTCTACACAAATTGTTATCACACCTATTGCTTCAGCAACCCCATCTGGTAGTTCAGAATTACCAAGCTTAGTTAATAGTAGCAATACTGAAGAATTGAGCTCCAGTATTGGTTATTCTGAAGCTTCAACCAGATCCGAAAGTGTGATTGTAAGTACCTTAACCTCAGGAGGATTTGCAACTACCTTCACTGTCCCAGGATCGGAATCTCAGTCCATTTCCTCTGCATCCACGCTTGATTCAACTTTATCTGCTCCCTCAGAAACTCAATTCGTAATAACCTTGCCAACAGGTGGTTACAATAGTACATCTTCTGTACAAGATTTTAAAAGTTCTGAAACTATGACTAGTTCAATAGCTGTCCTATCATCTGGCTCTGAAATTGAGTCATCAGAAGCTGTAAAATCCAATAGTATAAGCTCTGGTGTAGCTACACATTCAACCTTTTCAATCGAATACTCGAGTTCAACATTACCAACGAATTACAATTCTACTCGCACCAGCGCTATTATTACATCTACCGAATCAGCTGTTCCATTCAGCTCCATACTTTCTAACTCCAGTAAGATTCCAGCTTCGAGTGTCATATCCACAAAACCCGCTACTAGTGATGAATACTTCACGACCATTTATACCACTCATACTGCCCAAACAACAACAGTTATAACGACTACAGAATGTGATCAGTATGTCTGTACTGAAACAACCATAACAACTGGTGTTACAATTATTACTATTACAACCTCCGAAACAATCACAACTTACACTAGTTACTACCCAATAACTTCTGTTGAAACACTTTATTCCACTTTCCCTTTGTGGAGCTATGAACAACCTTTCAGCTCCCCAATCACTTCATGTACTGGTGAATCATGTCCACCTGAATCCAGCACAGTTGAATCTAGTCCAATTGAATCTACTACAATTGAATCCAGTCCAATTGAATCTACTACAAGTGAATCCAGCACAGTTGAATCCACAGCAGTTTCTTCCACCACTTCATGTACTGGTGAATCTAGTCCACCTGAGTCCAGCACAATTGAATCCAGTCAATTGAATCTACTACAAGTGAATCCAGCACAATTGAATCCACAGCAGTTTCTTCCACCACTTCATGTACTGGTGAATCTAGTCCACCTGAGTCTAGCACAATTGAATCCAGTCCAATTGAATCCACTACAAGTGAATCCAGCACAGTTGAATCCACAGCAGTTTCTTCCACCACTTCATGTACTGGTGAATCTAGTCCACCTGAGTCTAGCACAATTGAATCCAGTCCAATTGAATCTACTACAATTGAATCCAGTCCAATTGAATCTACTACAAGTGAATCCAGCACAGTTGAATCACAGCAGTTTCTTCCACCACTTCATGTACTGGTGAATCTAGTCCACCTGAATCAGCACAGTTGAATCTAGTCCAATTGAATCCAGCACAATTGAATCTACACAAGTGAATCCAGCACAATTGAATCCACTACAAGTGAATCCAGCACAATTGAATCCACTACAAGTGAATCCAGCACAATTGAATCCACAGCAGTTTCTTCCACCACTTCATGTACTGGTGAATCATGTCCACCTGAATCCAGCACAGTTGAATCCAGCACAATTGAATCTACTACAAGTGAATCCAGCACAATTGAATCCACTACAAGTGAATCCAGCACAATTGAATCCACTACAAGTGAATCCAGCACAATTGAATCCACAGCAGTTTCTTCCACCACTTCATGTACTGGTGAATCTAGTCCACCTGAGTCTAGCACAATTGAATCCAGTCCAATTGAATCCACTACAAGTGAATCCAGCACAGTTGAATCCACAGCAGTTTCTTCCACCACTTCATGTACTGGTGAATCTAGTCCACCTGAGTCTAGCACAATTGAATCCAGTCCAATTGAATCTACTACTGAATCCAGTCCAATTGAATCTACTACAAGTGAATCCAGCACAGTTGAATCCACAGCAGTTTCTTCCACCACTTCATGTACTGGTGAATCTAGTCCACCTGAATCCAGCACAGTTGAATCTAGTCCAATTGAATCCAGCACAATTGAATCTACTACAAGTGAATCCAGCACAATTGAATCCACTACAAGTGAATCCAGCACAATTGAATCCACTACAAGTGAATCCAGCACAATTGAATCCACAGCAGTTTCTTCCACCACTTCATGTACTGGTGAATCTAGTCCACCTGAGTCTAGCACAATTGAATCCAGTCCAATTGAATCCACTACAAGTGAATCCAGCACAGTTGAATCCACAGCAGTTTCTTCCACCACTTCATGTACTGGTGAATCTAGTCCACCTGAATCCAGCACAGTTGAATCTAGTCCAATTGAATCCAGCACAATTGAATCCACTACAAGTGAATCCAGCACAGTTGAATCCACAGCAGTTTCTTCCACCACTTCATGTACTGGTGAATCTAGTCCACCTGAATCCAGCACAGTTGAATCTAGTCCAATTGAATCCAGCACAATTGAATCCACTACAAGTGAATCCAGCACAGTTGAATCCACAGCAGTTTCTTCCACCACTTCATGTACTGGTGAATCTAGTCCACCTGAGTCTAGCACAATTGAATCCAGTCCAATTGAATCTACTACAAGTGAATCCAGCACGGTTGAATCCACAGCGGTTTCTTCCACCACTTCATGTACTGGTGAATCTAGTCCACCTGAGTCTAGCACAATTGAATCCAGTCCAATTGAATCTACTACAAGTGAATCCAGCACAATTGAATCCACTACAAGTGAATCCAGCACAATTGAATCCACTACAAGTGAATCCAGCACAATTGAATCCACAGCGGTTTCTTCCACCACTTCATGTACTGGTGAATCTAGTCCACCTGAATCCAGCACAGTTGAATCTAGTCCAATTGAATCCAGCACAATTGAATCCACTACAAGTGAATCCAGCACAGTTGAATCCACAGCAGTTTCTTCCACCACTTCATGTACTGGTGAATCTAGTCCACCTGAGTCTAGCACAGTTGAATCCAGCACAATTGAATCCACTACAGTGAATCCAGCACAGTTGAATCCACAGCAGTTTCTTCCACCACTTCATGTACTGGTGAATCTAGTCCACCTGAGTCCAGCACAATTGAATCCAGTCCAATTGAATCTACTACAAGTGAATCCAGCACAATTGAATCCACTACAAGTGAATCCAGCACAATTGAATCCACTACAAGTGAATCCAGCACAATTGAATCCACTACAAGTGAATCCAGCACAGTTTCTTCCACCACTTCATGTACTGGTGAATCTAGTCCACCTGAGTCTAGCACAATTGAATCCAGTCCAATTGAATCTACTACAAGTGAATCCAGCACAATTGAATCCACAGCAGTTTCTTCCACCACTTCATGTACTGGTGAATCTAGTCCACCTGAGTCTAGCACAATTGAATCCAGTCCAATTGAATCTACTACAAGTGAATCCAGCACAATTGAATCCACTACAAGTGAATCCAGCACAGTTGAATCCACAGCGGTTTCTTCCACCACTTCATGTACTGGTGAATCATGTCCACCTGAATCCAGCACAGTTGAATCTAGTCCATTGAATCTACTACAATTGAATCCATTGAATCTACTACAAGTGAATCCAGCACAATTGAATCCACAGCAGTTTCTTCCACCACTTCATGTACTGGTGAATCTAGTCCACCTGAGTCCAGCACAATTGAATCCAGTCCAATTGAATCTACTACAAGTGAATCCAGCACAATTGAATCCACAGCAGTTTCTTCCACCACTTCATGTACTGGTGAATCATGTCCACCTGAGTCTAGCACAATTGAATCCAGTCCAATTGAATCTACTACAAGTGAATCCAGCACAATTGAATCCACAGCAGTTTCTTCCACCACTTCATGTACTGGTGAATCTAGTCCACCTGAGTCCAGCACAATTGAATCCAGTCCAATTGAATCTACTACAAGTGAATCCAGCACAATTGAATCCACAGCGGTTTCTTCCACCACTTCATGTACTGGTGAATCTAGTCCACCTGAGTCTAGCACAATTGAATCCAGTCCAATTGAATCTACTACAAGTGAATCCAGCACAATTGAATCCACTACAAGTGAATCCAGCACAATTGAATCCACAGCAGTTTCTTCCACCACTTCATGTACTGGTGAATCTAGTCCACCTGAGTCCAGCACAATTGAATCCAGTCCAATTGAATCTACTACAAGTGAATCCAGCACAATTGAATCCACAGCGGTTTCTTCCACCACTTCATGTACTGGTGAATCTAGTCCACCTGAGTCTAGCACAATTGAATCCAGTCCAATTGAATCTACTACAAGTGAATCCAGCACAATTGAATCCACTACAAGTGAATCCAGCACAATTGAATCCACTACAAGTGAATCCAGCACAATTGAATCCACAGCGGTTTCTTCCACCACTTCATGTACTGGTGAATCTAGTCCACCTGAATCCAGCACAGTTGAATCTAGTCCAATTGAATCCAGCACAATTGAATCACTACAAGTGAATCCAGCACAGTTGAATCCACAGCAGTTTCTTCCACCACTTCATGTACTGGTGAATCTAGTCCACCTGAGTCTAGCACAATTGAATCCAGTCCAATTGAATCTACTACAAGTGAATCCAGCACAATTGAATCCACAGCAGTTTCTTCCACCACTTCATGTACTGGTGAATCTAGTCCACCTGAGTCTAGCACAATTGAATCCAGTCCAATTGAATCTACTACAAGTGAATCCAGCACAATTGAATCCACTACAAGTGAATCCAGCACAATTGAATCCTACAAGTGAATCCAGCACAATTGAATCCACAGCGGTTTCTTCCACCACTTCATGTACTGGTGAATCTAGTCCACCTGAATCCAGCACAGTTGAATCTAGTCCAATTGAATCCAGCACAATTGAATCCACTACAAGTGAATCCAGCACAGTTGAATCCACAGCAGTTTCTTCCACCACTTCATGTACTGGTGAATCTAGTCCACCTGAGTCTAGCACAGTTGAATCCAGCACAATTGAATCCACTACAAGTGAATCCAGCACAGTTGAATCCACAGCAGTTTCTTCCACCACTTCATGTACTGGTGAATCTAGTCCACCTGAGTCCAGCACAATTGAATCCAGTCCAATTGAATCTACTACAAGTGAATCCAGCACAATTGAATCCACTACAAGTGAATCCAGCACAATTGAATCCACTACAAGTGAATCAGCACAATTGAATCCACTACAAGTGAATCCAGCACAGTTTCTTCCACCACTTCATGTACTGGTGAATCTAGTCCACCTGAGTCTAGCACAATTGAATCAGTCCAATTGAATCTACTACAAGTGAATCCAGCACAATTGAATCCACAGCAGTTTCTTCCACCACTTCATGTACTGGTGAATCTAGTCCACCTGAGTCTAGCACAATTGAATCCAGTCCAATTGAATCTACTACAAGTGAATCAGCACAATTGAATCCACTACAAGTGAATCCAGCACAGTTGAATCCACAGCGGTTTCTTCCACCACTTCATGTACTGGTGAATCATGTCCACCTGAATCCAGCACAGTTGAATCTAGTCCAATTGAATCTACTACAATTGAATCCAGTCCAATTGAATCTACTACAAGTGAATCCAGCACAATTGAATCCACAGCAGTTTCTTCCACCACTTCATGTACTGGTGAATCTAGTCCACCTGAGTCCAGCACAATTGAATCCAGTCCAATTGAATCTACTACAAGTGAATCCAGCACAATTGAATCCACAGCAGTTTCTTCCACCACTTCATGTACTGGTGAATCATGTCCACCTGAGTCTAGCACAATTGAATCCAGTCCAATTGAATCTACTACAAGTGAATCCAGCACAATTGAATCCACAGCAGTTTCTTCCACCACTTCATGTACTGGTGAATCTAGTCCACCTGAGTCCAGCACAATTGAATCCAGTCCAATTGAATCTACTACAAGTGAATCCAGCACAATTGAATCCACAGCGGTTTCTTCCACCACTTCATGTACTGGTGAATCTAGTCCACCTGAGTCTGCACAATTGAATCAGTCCAATTGAATCTACTACAAGTGAATCCAGCACAATTGAATCCACTACAAGTGAATCCAGCACAATTGAATCACAGCAGTTTCTTCCACCACTTCATGTACTGGTGAATCTAGTCCACCTGAGTCCAGCACAATTGAATCCAGTCAATTGAATCTACTACAAGTGAATCCAGCACAATTGAATCCACAGCGGTTTCTTCCACCACTTCATGTACTGGTGAATCTAGTCCACCTGAGTCTAGCACAATTGAATCCAGTCCAATTGAATCTACTACAAGTGAATCCAGCACAATTGAATCCACTACAAGTGAATCCAGCACAATTGAATCCACTACAAGTGAATCCAGCACAATTGAATCCACAGCGGTTCTTCCACCACTTCATGTACTGGTGAATCTAGTCCACCTGAATCAGCACAGTTGAATCTAGTCAATTGAATCAGCACAATTGAATCCACTACAAGTGAATCCAGCACAGTTGAATCCACAGCAGTTTCTTCCACCACTTCATGTACTGGTGAATCTAGTCCACCTGAGTCTAGCACAATTGAATCCAGTCCAATTGAATCTACTACAAGTGAATCCAGCACAATTGAATCCACAGCAGTTTCTTCCACCACTTCATGTACTGGTGAATCTAGTCCACCTGAGTCTAGCACAATTGAATCAGTCCAATTGAATCTACTACAAGTGAATCCAGCACAGTTGAATCCACAGCAGTTTCTTCCACCACTTCATGTACTGGTGAATCTAGTCCACCTGAGTCCAGCACAATTGAATCCAGTCCAATTGAATCTACTACAAGTGAATCCAGCACAATTGAATCCACAGCAGTTTCTTCCACCACTTCATGTACTGGTGAATCTAGTCCACCTGAGTCTAGCACAATTGAATCAGTCCAATTGAATCTACTACATGAATCCAGCACAATTGAATCACTACAAGTGAATCCAGCACAATTGATCCACTACAAGTGAATCCAGCACAATTGAATCCACAGCAGTTTCTTCCACCACTTCATGTACTGGTGAATCTAGTCCACCTGAGTCTAGCACAATTGAATCCAGTCCAATTGAATCTACTACAAGTGAATCCAGCACAATTGAATCCTACAAGTGAATCCAGCACAATTGAATCTACTACAAGTGAATCCAGCACAATTGAATCCACAGCGGTTTCTTCCACCACTTCATGTACTGGTGAATCTAGTCCACCTGAATCTACTACAAGTGAATCCAGCACAATTGAATCTACTACAAGTGAATCCAGCACAGTTGAATCCACTACAAGTGAATCCAGCACAGTTGAATCCACAGCAGTTTCTTCCACCACTTCATGTACTGGTGAATCTAGTCCACCTGAGTCTAGCACAGTTGAATCCAGCACAATTGAATCCACTACAAGTGAATCCAGCACAATTGAATCCACTACAAGTGAATCCAGCACAATTGAATCCACAGCAGTTTCTTCCACCACTTCATGTACTGGTGAATCTAGTCCACCTGAGTCCAGCACAATTGAATCAGTCCAATTGAATCTACTACAAGTGAATCCAACAATTGAATCCACAGCAGTTTCTTCCACCACTTCATGTACTGGTGAATCTAGTCCACCTGAGTCCAGCACAATTGAATCAGTCCAATTGAATCTACACAGTGAATCCAGCACAATTGAATCCACAGCAGTTTCTTCCACTTCATGTACTGGTGAATCTAGTCCACCTGAGTCTAGCACAATTGAATCCAGTCAATTGAATCTACTAAGTGAATCCAGCACAATTGAATCCACTACAAGTGAATCCAGCACATTGAATCACTACAAGTGAATCCAGCACAATTGAATCCACAGCAGTTTCTTCCACCACTTCATGTACTGGTGAATCTAGTCCACCTGAGTCCAGCACAATTGAATCAGTCCAATTGAATCTACTACAAGTGAATCCAGCACAATTGAATCACAGCAGTTTCTTCCACCACTTCATGTACTGGTGAATCTAGTCCACCTGAGTCTAGCACAATTGAATCCAGTCCAATTGAATCTACTACAAGTGAATCCAGCACAGTTGAATCCACAGCAGTTTCTTCCACCACTTCATGTACTGGTGAATCTAGTCCACCTGAGTCCAGCACAATTGAATCCAGTCCAATTGAATCTACTACAAGTGAATCCAGCACAATTGAATCCACAGCAGTTTCTTCCACCACTTCATGTACTGGTGAATCTAGTCCACCTGAGTCTAGCACAATGAATCCAGTCCAATTGAATCTACTACAAGTGAATCCAGCACAATTGAATCCACTACAAGTGAATCCAGCACAATTGAATCTACTACAAGTGAATCCAGCACAATTGAATCCACAGCGGTTTCCACCACTTCATGTACTGGTGAATCTAGTCCACCTGAATCCAGCACAGTTGAATCTAGTCCAATTGAATCCAGCACAATTGAATCCACTACAAGTGAATCCAGCACAGTTGAATCCACAGCAGTTTCTTCCACCACTTCATGTACTGGTGAATCATGTCCACCTGAATCTACTACAAGTGAATCCAGCACAATTGAATCTACTACAAGTGAATCCAGCACAGTTGAATCCACAGCGGTTTCTTCCACCACTTCATGTACTGGTGAATCATGTCCACCTGAATCCAGCACAGTTGAATCTAGTCCACCTGAGTCCAGCACAATTGAATCCAGTCAATTGAATCTACTACAAGTGAATCCAGCACAATTGAATCACAGCAGTTTCTTCCACCACTTCATGTACTGGTGAATCTAGTCCACCTGAGTCTAGCACAATTGAATCCAGTCCAATTGAATCTACTACAAGTGAATCCAGCACAATTGAATCCACAGCAGTTTCTTCCACCACTTCATGTACTGGTGAATCATGTCCACCTGAATCTACTACAAGTGAATCCAGCACAATTGAATCTACTACAAGTGAATCCAGCACAGTTGAATCCACAGCGGTTTCTTCCACCACTTCATGTACTGGTGAATCATGTCCACCTGAATCTACTACAAGTGAATCCAGTCCAATAGAATCTAGTCAAATTGACTTTTCTTCTAGTGAGTCTAGTTTGGTTATTGTCATCAGTATTACGTGTGGGTCAACGTTTACTAGTTTCCTATCCTCTACCAATCCAGGTCTGTTACAGGAACTGTTGTATCTATCAGTTCAGTTCCGAGTGAAAACATTTCTTCATCTACTAGTAGAACTACCTCACGGGTAACAACTGAGATATCCACGCCAACTACTGTTGAAGCTACCACTCCAACGACTACTGAAGCTACTACCCCTGCAACGACAGCTTCCACTGAAGTCAAGACCCTGTCTAAACCGACCTCAACCGTGATTGTTGCAAGTACCACTATTGTTCCAGTCACCTCGTGTGATGAAACCACGTGTACTGTCACTTCCAAGACCACGGGTGTTATCACTTTCACGTCAGAACTGATTATCTACACCACCTATTGTCCACCATCATCAAGTGTCACTATTCCAGTTGCACCAACTAGCGAAGCTACCACTCCAACTACTTCTCCAGCTGCCCTAGTTATTATTGAAGCTACTACTCTGGTTACTCCAATTACCACAGCTACCTCAGTTGTCACTGAAGCTACTACTCCAGCTACTCCAGTTACTCCAGTTACTCCAGTTATTCCAGTTATTCCAGTTATTCCAGTTATTCCAGTTGCTCCAGTTAGTCCTGTTACTCCTGCTACCTTAGCTGTCACTGAAGCAACTACTTCAGTTGTTACTGGAGCTATTACTCCAGTTACTATTGAAAACTATATTGAATCTAGCATTGTTTCTACTAGTGTTGTTCCCGAAGTTGAAGAGCAACCTACAACCAATTATGGTGTAACATTATCTACTGCAACTACTGAAGAGGTTCCAGTTGCAAGTATTGAAGTCCCAGTTGGAGCTACCGTTAGTGTTGAATCCACCCAGACAATAGCTACATGTCTTGAAGGTAGTTGTATTGAAGAATCACAGCAACCAACCCCGATGTCTCATGTTATTTTCAGTGTTAAAACTAGTACTATTATTCCGCTAACGACTACTTTAGAAGAGCATACAGTTTCTAGTATTACTGTCAGTTATTCATCTATACCTTCTGTTCAAATAACTACATTTGAAGGTGCGGGTTCTAGTAATAAGAAACCGCCAATGTATGTATTGGGATTTGTTGCTTTGATATTGTATTTCACCTAAATTGGATCTGATCAGTTTCTTATTTTCTTATTTTTTTGTTATTTTGTTATTTTTTTTTTGTTTTCTGGTTTTCTTTTAGTTTAATGTTTTCATTCTATTTAGAACCTTCATCATTTGGGTTTATGAATTGCTTAATTATCACTATTCCCTTAGAATTCTTTGTTGTTATTGATAACTTTGGTTTAGTTATTTAGTCCTTTTTTATCTTTCGGTTTATTAAATTGTTTTTTTTTTTTCGTTTTATTTCTCTACAATATCTTATAAAAGTGGATTGTTAAAGAGAGTTTAATAATTATTATTTGTTTTGATATTTACCATTTACTGTTGTTGTTTTATTTATATTTCCTTTTATTTGGTTTTGGTTTTGGTTATTTTTATTTCAAATTTTAATTCAAGTTGAAAAAAAAAATCAAAGACTTTATTTTGTATTTTCGGTTATTTTTGATAAATTCTAAAATACAATTTTAGGATTTTATTTGTAAATTTTATTTTATATATATATATATATATTGATTTTATTTTTATTTTAAAGATTTCAAGATATCAACGTATTTAATTAGTTAAAAGAGTTAAAGAACAAAGTACATTGTAAATCTACAGAAAGTTTTCAAATTGATGTGCAGTCACGTGATGCCATCTTTTTTTTTATTAAGAATTTAAAAATGCTTATATTAAAAATAAACAAAAATTAAGAAAACTATATTCCCCCAAGGTATATATAATATAAAGAATAACTATCTAAGAATATTAAATAAAATGTTAGTAACGATAATTCAATTTGTTTTCCCCCATCAATTTTTTTAAAAAATTTAGAATAATTAATTTAGTAATAATTTAATTTAATTTAATTTGATATATCATCTAGGTGTTAGTTGATTTCAAATTTATACCCGAAGACATTAAAAAATTGGGTAAAATCATGACGATAACGCATGTAATAATCTAATCATTTATATCAAAAAAATAAATCTAATTAATTATTTAATCAAAATATATATTCTATAGCATTGATTTAAAGAAACACATACACTTTAAATTATTGATGAATTATTAACCCGAGAAAAGACGAATAAAGAAGTAGCGAAAAAAAAAAAAAAACAAAAAAATTTTTTTTTCATCTTTGTATTGGAACCCATCATCAAATGTGCATGTGTGAGTGTATACTTGTAAATTTTGGAACCCTAATTTTTGGATTTTTTTACTTCTCTCTCTCTATACATTTTTTTCGCCAAATATACACTATTTATCTTACTTCAAGAAACCAGATTTAAATATTCTTTTAATTCATTATACCAATTATTCAATACATCAATTTTATTAATTTCTTCAATATCAGAAATTTCATCATTATCATCTTCAATAATAATTGTTGAATTTAATAATCCAGTATTGAAATTTGCTAATTCATTTTCAGCTTTACTATTATTATTTAAACTTGTTGATGTTGTAGTATTTTCTGCTTTTTGTTCATTAATAACTTGTTCTTTTTGACTAATTTCACCTTTATGAGAAGCCGGTATAGCTGAGATTAAGAAAATATACCATGATTCAATATAATTAAACCAATCTTTTACTTTAATTGGTCTATCAATGGCAAAAAATAGTTTATGTAAATAATCCACGTTTTTCAAATAATTGTTATCATTGGTAGTAATGGTGGTATTCTCATCAACTTCCATTATATCATCTTGAAATGATAAAAATTGTTGTTGTTCTTGTGGTGGTGATACAAATTCTAATAATTTCACATTATAATAGATATCTTTGGCACAAGTTTGTGGGAAACAAGCTCTATTCAAGTTCTTTTTATTGGTTGATTCAGTGAAAACCACTTTATTGACAAAATCAACTTTAGAATCTTTAAATTTACCACTTGCAATTGATTTCAAAAGTAAACATTCTAGGTCAGATTCATTGATTTTTAATTGATCATAAAGAAATTCAAATTTAATAACAGAATAACCCTTTGTATAATTCAATAATATTTTACTTTTTAAGTTTTTCAAAATTTCTTTACAAAAATCAATGAAAATAGAATCTTTATAAAATTCATCATCAATATCATTAAATTGTTCAAGAATTGTTTGAAATTCATGTAAATCCAAAGAATTATACGATTTGATCAAAAGTTTTAAACTATCAAACTCTTTCGATTTAGAAATGGTTTGAGTTTCTTGACTTTCAAATGGATCCAATCACTTTCTGTTAATAACGAACATAGGGCCACGTATTTCAATAATTTATATTTCAATGAAGATCCTGCTTCATCATAACTTTTAAAACCTTCATAAAATTCAACCCTTGCTTTTTCGAAATTTTCACGATAAAATTGAACTTTACCTCCACATTCTTTAATAATGGCTAAAATCTTGGGATGAGTTACTGCTGTAGTAATTTTCAAGCTCATTCTGTATAATTGACCCATTCTTGCTAAATTCTTAGTGTCATTCTTTGAAACTTTAGAAAGATATTCAATTTCACAAGCAATTATTTGTAATGTAAAAGACTTTTTGAATAGATTCATTGGAAGTTTTTAATTTTTGATGAATTTGTTTTAATAATTGAGGAATTTCTTGATATTGTTCTTGATCAATCTTTAAATTTAATAAGTTTGTATTTATTTTAAACCATAATCTAATATTATTCAATTGTGAATTATCGAGCAAAATACAATAAAATTTATTCAAAAATTCAAAATTATTACTATCATTTGAATAATGGAGAATCATCTTGGAAATTGAATCTTCAAAATATGACTTGTCAATTTTAGACACGATTGTAAACAATTCATTCAATATATCCAACATAGTATCATATTTGTTTTGTTTAAAATACAATTTCATTAATTGTTTGTAACTCTTAAATATGTATTCATATTGATCATGTTCAGGTTCCTTATTTTTAAATTCAATGATTTCCTTAAATTTATCAATTGCAGTTTGTTCATCATCATCTTTGAAACCCTTGGCTGTATAGTACAAATTTTCTATAGATGTATCTTCATCTACATTATCATCATTATCATTATCATCGTTGGTTGATCCATTATCTTCTTCATCCTCATCTTCGAATTCAAATTCATATGATTCTTCTGAGTAAAATTCTTCATCCGACATGGTATAGTTTATTTTTGGGAA
>WWPN01000002.1:430000-432500 GCA_013177575.1 Candida sojae | reverse complement strand
CAGTACGCATCAAAAAGATGGACCGGCCAACCAAGCCCAAGGTTCAACTACGAGCTTTTTAACTGCAACAACTTTAATATACGCTTTTGGAGCTGGAATTACCGCGGCTGCTGGCACCAGACTTGCCCTCCAATTGTTCCTCGTTAAGGTATTTACATTGTACTCATTCCAATTACAAGACCCAAAAGGGCCCTGTATCGTTATTTATTGTCACTACCTCCCCGTGTCGGGATTGGGTAATTTGCGCGCCTGCTGCCTTCCTTGGATGTGGTAGCCGTTTCTCAGGCTCCTCTCCGGAATCGAACCCTTATTCCCCGTTACCCGTTGAAACCATGGTAGGCCACTATCCTACCATCGAAAGTTGATAGGGCAGAAATTTGAATGAACCATCGCCAGCACAAGGCCATGCGATTCGAAAAGTTATTATGAATCATCAAAGAGTCCGAAGACATTGATTTTTTATCTAATAAATACATCCCTTCCAAACAGTCGGGATTTTAAGCATGTATTAGCTCTAGAATTACCACGGTTATCCAAGTAGTAAGGTACTATCAAATAAACGATAACTGATTTAATGAGCCATTCGCAGTTTCACTGTATAAATTGCTTATACTTAGACATGCATGGCTTAATCTTTGAGACAAGCATATGACTACTGGCAGGATCAACCAGATAACTACATAGTAGTGACTTCCCAGTACCAAGCTTGCGCCAAATACTGTTCTGTCGTACAAGTTAATTATTTAGTTGAAGCATTGAAAAAATAAATTTTCAACGCCGTGACATCACATACTCGCAGTGTTTTACCACCGCACGTTTGTTTGTCACATCCATATAGCCCTCTTATAATTCTCCCGGTATGGTGTCCGCGTGACATTGCAAAAATTAATCACAAGTCAAACATAACCAACCATGGAGGAGTTACACTTAACAAGTCACAGATACTAAAATCCGGCTACTTATCAAGGCATACCCCCAAATCGGTTTTAGATGAAAATACTTGCTATCAGCTAGTAATCCACTAAATCCATCAGTGCTTATACACAGAATCGTTAGATATCTGGTATAAGACTGTTCAGGCTTACTGGTCGTAAAACCAGTTCACCCATGTCGAAACGTAGCGTATAGAGTAGGTTGTGATGTGTATATCCCTTCCAGACTCTCCCCACTCGTCGACTTGGCCTTAAACAATCACAATATTCCAATGAATTGCTTCACTGTTTTCTTGTTCTTGTCTTTTATGTTTTCACATGTAGTACCTCCGACATCATTTCCGCAAAAAAGCCTATGCGCACTCGTTGTAAATCCGCACATATCCGCACTGGCCACCAAGCTCGCGCGAAATTCTCTCCCTACATACCAGGCCCAAAGTGCGCAAAAAATATCACTACCAAATTATACATGCGCGCGGAAAAACACTTAACGAGAATTCAAAAATATGAACCCCCAGAAAGACACATCTCTTCCTTTACAAACAACCAGAGTAGATGTATTGCACTTATATGACTGTCGAATTAATAGGGTGATTTTGGTGGTATTTTTCACTGGTCATATTTTCAAAAAATTATTTGTTACTAAAATAATGTATAAATGTGTGGTAATGTAGCAGTATCACGTGATATAACCACCCTTCAGCCTACGAAATCACCACCCTATCATCGGAATCTTGCCAATATCATGTAACTAGTCAATTTCTACACATCAATTACCCTATATATGTCACTACTAACTGTCCGTGTAGTACATTTTTCTTGCCCTAGTGCTGGTTTCCCATAGTTAAGGAAATGTCTTTGCAAAAATCATTTCAAATTTTTTTTTTTCGTAAAAGTCGTGCGCGAGACAACGGAAAAAAGATTTTTTTTTCGCTGCGTTTCTAGCCCTAATTTCATGCTCTTTGCACGTGATTTTCCGCAGCCCTAATGCTGACGTCAGTCATTTATAACCTTTTAGGAAAAGTAATTAAAATCTGGGGTCAATATCAGATGCACAAATAACACAAAATATTCCACACCATATAAACACCATCCGAATGCATATTTTTCAAAACAAATTGATAATTCGTATTGGTTGAGACTCAACAAGTGTAGTGAAATTTGTTTCGGAACCGTAGCATTAAATTTTTATGAAACATGTTATAACACCATGGATATTTATGGTATGGGTACCAATTTCTCGGAATAAGCATCGGAATAGTAGATCTACCTTCCCTGATTGTTAAACATATGAGATTCAAACATTTTGTTTTTCCATTTGTCTTCAAAGCAATTCATAACTTACTGTGAATTAGTTTTTTACTGAAGCTTTAATACCAAAAAATGACCAAAATACAAAAAATTCCACAGCTCAAACTAATGCAAATTCTCAAACTTTAACACTTGAAAGAGTCTTTGGAGAGTGTCTAGTTGCTATGAAAATTATAAGCACCAGTCTATGACCAGTTTGAAATTTTTACCCACAACATATATACCGATAACACAACCAATACCCAACATATACCTAT
>WWPN01000002.1:420000-422500 GCA_013177575.1 Candida sojae | reverse complement strand
AACCAGATAACTACATAGTAGTGACTTCCCAGTACCAAGCTTGCGCCAAATACTGTTCTGTCGTACAAGTTAATTATTTAGTTGAAGCATTGAAAAAATAAATTTTCAACGCCGTGACATCACATACTCGCAGTGTTTTACCACCGCACGTTTGTTTGTCACATCCATATAGCCCTCTTATAATTCTCCCGGTATGGTGTCCGCGTGACATTGCAAAAATTAATCACAAGTCAAACATAACCAACCATGGAGGGAGTTACACTTAACAAGTCACAGATACTAAAATCCGGCTACTTATCAAGGCATACCCCCAAATCGGTTTTAGATGAAAATACTTGCTATCAGCTAGTAATCCACTAAATCCATCAGTGCTTATACACAGAATCGTTAGATATCTGGTATAAGACTGTTCAGGCTTACTGGTCGTAAAACCAGTTCACCCATGTCGAAACGTAGCGTATAGAGTAGGTTGTGATGTGTATATCCCTTCCAGACTCTCCCCACTCGTCGACTTGGCCTTAAACAATCACAATATTCCAATGAATTGCTTCACTGTTTTCTTGTTCTTGTCTTTTATGTTTTCACATGTAGTACCTCCGACATCATTTCCGCAAAAAAGCCTATGCGCACTCGTTGTAAATCCGCACATATCCGCACTGGCCACCAAGCTCGCGCGAAATTCTCTCCCTACATACCAGGCCCAAAGTGCGCAAAAAATATCACTACCAAATTATACATGCGCGCGGAAAACACTTAACGAGAATTCAAAAATATGAACCCCCAGAAAGACACATCTCTTCCTTTACAAACAACCAGAGTAGATGTATTGCACTTATATGACTGTCGAATTAATAGGGTGATTTTGGTGGTATTTTTCACTGGTCATATTTTCAAAAAATTATTTGTTACTAAAATAATGTATAAATGTGTGGTAATGTAGCAGTATCACGTGATATAACCACCCTTCAGCCTACGAAATCACCACCCTATCATCGGAATCTTGCCAATATCATGTAACTAGTCAATTTCTACACATCAATTACCCTATATATGTCACTACTAACTGTCCGTGTAGTACATTTTTCTTGCCCTAGTGCTGGTTTCCCATAGTTAAGGAAATGTCTTTGCAAAAATCATTTCAAATTTTTTTTTTTCGTAAAAGTCGTGCGCGAGACAACGGAAAAAAGATTTTTTTTTCGCTGCGTTTCTAGCCCTAATTTCATGCTCTTTGCACGTGATTTTCCGCAGCCCTAATGCTGACGTCAGTCATTTATAACCTTTTAGGAAAAGTAATTAAAATCTGGGGTCAATATCAGATGCACAAATAACACAAAATATTCCACACCATATAAACACCATCCGGAATGCATATTTTTCAAAACAAATTGATAATTCGTATTGGTTGAGACTCAACAAGTGTAGTGAAATTTGTTTCGGAACCGTAGCATTAAATTTTTATGAAACATGTTATAACACCATGGATATTTATGGTATGGGTACCAATTTCTCGGAATAAGCATCGGAATAGTAGATCTACCTTCCCTGATTGTTAAACATATGAGATTCAAACATTTTGTTTTTCCATTTGTCTTCAAAGCAATTCATAACTTACTGTGAATTAGTTTTTTACTGAAGCTTTAATACCAAAAAATGACCAAAATACAAAAAATTCCACAGCTCAAACTAATGCAAATTCTCAAACTTTAACACTTGAAAGAGTCTTTGGAGAGTGTCTAGTTGCTATGAAAATTATAAGCACCAGTCTATGACCAGTTTGAAATTTTTACCCACAACATATATACCGATAACACAACCAATACCCAACATATACCTATACCTAAGGTCCCATTTTGTTTGCCTTGATCAGGTCTATCATCTGACATCTTAGTTGGGTTTCTTGCACTGGTTCAACCTGATCATCTTGATGATGTCTCACGTGACCTGGCAATATCACCCCCTTATACCCTAAAACTCCCGAATGTTTTTACTCCCATCAAATTCTACACCCTCGAAAACCCTATACCAGTTGTTAAACCACTACCATCGCTACCAGCATCATGGTGTTTTTGAAAAATCGCGAAAAGTCGTGCAACAGCATATAAGAAATCCAAATTCGCAATATTTCGGTTGCGGCCATATCTAGCAGAAAGCACCGTTCCCCGTTCGATCAACTGTAGTTAAGCTGCTAAGAGTTGTACCGAGTAGTGTAGTGGGAGACCATACGCGAAACTACAATGCTGCAATCTTTTTTTGTTAGAACACCTATTATTTTTATTACATAAACCTAAGTAAACCGGCTCCGATCTTTCAGATGATATTATTATCCAATAGGGGTGTCTTACAAAAAGTTGGTGAAACAGGGGGGTGGTTTTGTACCCTTTTCTGGGTTCGAACACCTTTATACACTATTACTCTTTTAGGCGTCATGGCCGATAAACACCGAGCCCTAATAAAAAAAAAAGACTGCCAAATTGCGCACACAGAAAAATTGCGCGCACAC